>JAKZAP010000013.1:14988722-15092556 GCA_023053575.1 Branchinecta lynchi | reverse complement strand
ATAAGTCTTGTCATATACTTAAGTGACCTATTCTTCTTTCTTCCGAGTTAAGCATCGACATTTACATAATTTACATGGACGCCCTATCAGTGGAACCGTGTTTGACCTTAAAAAGAAGACAAAGCGGGAGTATAAGTTTTGTTTGAAATCCGCACGTTTAAATGGCGCTGATGCCCCTACAGACCGCAAGTCTTGGAATACTTCTTTCGGACAAGTGTTGTGCAGTGTCTCCGTCAAAATTGACCTCCTCTGACTGGATAAACCATTATCGCAACTTGTTCACTCAGTGCAATATGCGCGTGCAACAGTTTTTCGACTCTTTACTTTCAAGGTTTCTCCCTGTTAAAATTTCTCAGTCTTCTGTTTTTGCGGTTACTAGTAATGCTGTCGAAAAGGCTGTTTACAGACTAAAAAAGACTGGATCTGTCGATATCGATGGTATTTCTTCAGAGTTCTTCAAAACTGAATGTCCTGTTCTGATCCAACATCTACAACTACTTTTCCAAATGTTTCTTTCCCAATCTCAGGTCCCGAATAGCTTCCTTGTTGGAACCGTAATATCTGTCCTTAAGCGAGGCAAGGACCCTGAACTGTGCAATAGTTTCCGTCCGATTACAGTATCATGTACAGTCAGTAAAATTTTTGAGTATGTCCTTCTTCCCGAACTTCTTGAAAAAGGCAATTTTGGAAATATGCAATTGGGTTTCAGGGATGGTACGGGTTGTGCGCATGCTCACCACGTTCTAACCAAAATAATGCGACAGGCCACTCTAAACAGATCAACCATCCACATTTGTTCCATAGACATCTCTGGGGCTTTTGATAATGTTGTCCATTCTCAAGCTTTGTATTCGCTTGCTCGTTCTGGAGTCAATTCTTCTATTCTTTGCCTTTTAAAGTATTGGTACGCAAATTCCAGCATTCGGGTAAAATGGCAGGGTCAGTTATCGGAAAATATTTCAGTGAACCATGGAGTTCGCCAAGGTGGAGTTTTGTCACCGTATATATTTAAGTCTGCGATTTCTGATTGTTTGGATTCTCTTCTTCCTGCATATTTGTTCAAGGAGATTTCGATCAGCTACATTGCGTATGCTGATGATTTCCTCCTAGTCAGCCGTACAAAATCCACTCTTTCTAAAAATATGAAAATTTTAGCAAACAAACTTTCAGACATCGGACTTGAGATAAATCTGTCAAAATGTGAATATCTTTGTTTCGGTCGCACAACAACCTCTGAGCGCTCTTCTGTTGCAATTGGTTCTTTTTCTATTTTTTCGTCTGAGTCGCTGAAATGGCTCGGGCTTACTTTCAAATCCACATTATCTTTAACGTGCTCCTCTATTTTAAAATCAGTATCAAATTCCATTAGATTTGGTTACGGGCGTTTGGTCCCAAATAGAGGAAAATATTCACGCAAGGCGCTCGGAAAGTTGTATAGTGCTTTTTGCGGCCCATATATCCACAATTGTTCCGGAGTTTACCATATCCTAAGGAAAAAAGATGTTAAAAATTTGAGAAGTTGTTTTTTCAAGTATTGTAAATTTCTGATGTATCTTCCAAAATCTTTTCGTAATCGTAAATTGGTTTCGAATTTTAATGTTCAGGATAGTGTTAATACACTTTTTCGTTCGCATTCAAATCTATTTTCCCTCCACAAACATCCTGCCCTCTCAGCCCATGAAATTATTAGCCAGTTTTTCATTCCTGAACCCGATTAATGTGCTTGTCACTGTGTACAAATTTTAAGTCTATTTAGTGTTTGTTTTTTTTTTATATGAAAAGAATGTTGTCGTGTTTATTTACATTGTTTTGTTTAAGTGTTTTAATATGTATATTTTACTTTTGTATTTTATACTCCGCTGTTACGCAAAAAGCGGGTCATAAATAAATAAATAAATAAATAAATAAAAAATAATTTATTTATCCATCCTCTATTCCGGGGGGGGGGGGGCTTATATGGACCGATATAAGGTTTGCGTATCAGTACATAATTATACAAGCTCTTCTGCGGCAATTTATTTATTCTTTTTAATTGTCTCATATTAGTGGTTTAAAAATTAAGGTGGTAGTAGGTTAGCTCGCCGTGGTATTTTTTTAGGATCTTTTTCGGCTAGTTGTAGGATCTATGGTTCGCACGAACTACCATGTTATATTTGTTTTATAGCCTGTTTTTCCAGTCGGACAACTAAAGCTGTAGAATAAACTGTTATGATAGCTTTTGGTCCTTTTGCAACTTTTCTTGGTCAGGTTAAAGAGCGAGGGACGTAAACCCGATGAATAGTTGAATGAATAGAACATTAGTTGTACGAAGTTGCGAGCTTTAGTAGCACGCAGCAGTGACTGCTGCCACAACAAGCTATTATGTCACGACTGGATGCTACTGGATACTACTGCTTAGGATTATCCCAGTTAAGTGAAAGTATTTCCTACTACCGAATATCACCACCTTCACGGATGAAATTATAACAATCATACTGGCTACAGATTTTTCATCGGAAACTGATAAACAAACACTAAATATACTGAACTGAACTATACACCGGACACACCCTGTTCTAACCATACCTTAACCACCTACGTGCTAACGTTCTGACGAGATGTTTGACAAATCACAAAACTCGAGACTGCAACATACTTGCTACCAGTAAGACTACAATTTTAAAATTGTATATATTTGTAGATTGTTCCGTTATGACGTTGTGTTTTAACGTAAAAACAACCCATCGGCTTGTCCATTATCTGTTTTTTAGATTATATTGAATTGAAACTGAATTGAGAAAGCTTTGGTAATTCAGGTTCACGCTACCAAATTCTTGATTAAAGGCTATTTATAACACTGCTCTAGACTGAACGTAGCGTAACATAATAATAAATCCAATATTATCATTATACATCAATATTGACGAGCTCGGAAAAACAGAGCACGGAACCCTATGTACGAGCCTGCGTAAGCCATGGTTCACACTGCTGCGATTTCGCGCAAAATTCTGCGTCACACGACATACGACACAAATCGTGCGACAAGCAACGCAGAACCTTGCGATTTGTCGCAGTGTCGGATGCGTTGAAATATTTCAACTGATCCGACACAACGCATGCGATTCTTGAGGGAAATAAAAGAAAAATCAAAGACTAGCTAATTTTCAAGACTAAAAATTGCTATACCTTGGTCTGACTGTAATCCTAGGATGGCTGAATGCAAAATATCTTCTGAATAAACTTGTATTAACCTGTTTTGAACAAGATGACTTATGGGGTTTGACTGAAAATTTCCTAATGATGGGTGGTATTCAGATGGGTAATCTCCCAGCATCTTCAGACTCTGTTTCCCCAATGGTTTCTTTGTCCTCTTACAGAATAATCTCGTCAACAAATTTCGTTTTCCATTTGCGTCTGCGTGGTATCGCGTGGTTGTGGGAACGTCCATGCGATTCTGTCGCACGTCAGAACATCAAAGAAAAAATCGTGCGAAGCAGCAGTGTGAACCAACGGTAAGCCATATTCTTTTGAGCATTTTCTTGACGTGGTCGAGCATTTGTGTCTCCGCCTTGGACCCTAATCAAACAACTTCTCTGGGTTGGGCAAGATTCGTACATACTCCAGCAATAACTCGTCTATCTGAAACACGATCGAGCCAATAATTTCATTAAGAAGCAAATTGTTTCACAGTCCGTACGGTAACAACACAATATGACCTCTAACCTCGACTCCACCTTAGAATTTACATGTTAAAGAGTTACAGCGACAATAACTCGATACGCGCTTCGGATATATAGCTCTCTTTTGGGACGCGTTTTCGCGAGTTTTCCTTTAACGTCTTTAAGCGGGAAGAAAATGGGATCAAAAGACAAGTGGCGGAATCTCAAGAAGGGTGCATCACCGGCAGGCCCGTATCCAGGAATTTATTTCGGGGGGGGGGGGGGGGGGGAGTTGCCTTTCGGTTTTTTTTTGCCTGCTGGTCGGACAAAAAAGTACAAAAAACACATAGATCAGAGGCAAAAGCCTATACAAATCATTAATTTTGTGTGTTTCGGGGGGGGGGGAACCCCATACCCCCCCTGGATACGGCCTTGATCACGGGTTTGGAAGTCGCATGCACCGCAAGCTTGTAAGCTACGTTCAACTCAGTGCCGACAGCTGAATCAACCAAATGAGCAATCTCAGGGCAATCCACGGTAGGTACTCCTTCAGTATTCTACACTACTGACTACTTTCAACCCATCTCCGTTTTTGTCAGTTCAAAACGGATGCGTCAGCTGAATTTTATTTGAGCTATGTTTCGGCCCTTCTTTGCAAGGGTTCTCTTCAGGCTCAAGTAGCCCAAACTGGAAAATGAACTTCTTTTTTTACAAGTTAATTTTCCAGTCTGACCTGCTTGAGCCGGAAGAGGACCCTTGCCAGAAGGGCCAAAATACAGGTATTCTTTGAGCCCAAGCTGACTTTGAAACATATATTCAAACAATGTTTATAACGGATATACGTCAGCTACGATTCTTCATCAGCGATATTTCGGCCTTCTTCTTTCGGCCGAAATATAGCTCTAATAAAATTCAGCTGATGTATCCGTTTGCACTGTCAAAAATGATTCGCAGTCAGCTTGGGCTGAAGGATTATTTACCATCTCAGCTTCCAACAAACTGAACTATGCGCGAGTGGAATCCGAAAAGATTTCGCTTGCGAAATCTCGTCACCATAGGAATACATGCATGTGATGCGTCAACATGTCAGAACGAAGAAGCGAAAGTCGAATCCGGCTGTGAAAATCGGACTGTGTGCATGGAGATTAAACCGACCCCCCCCCCTCCCATGCCTAGGAGGTAGTTACCGCCCCCTACGCTCTCTTTTTGTGTCCGTACTTGTTATGCCTTCTTTTTAATAAAACTGAACTGAGCTGAAAAGCGTTTCGGGTGTGATCAGCCAATAGCCACTCTCCAGGCTCCTTGGCTTCTATTTTAAACACAACAGAGTTTGGATAACTTGTCTTCTAACCAATGCTCTTTCGGGAAACGCATTCTCGAGTAGCCCCCTGAATTGTCGGAACTTTTATCAGAATATTTAAAATATTAGCTGCGTTCGTTGCACTCCGGGCTGTCTCTGGTGTTTAGTCACCAGTTAAAACGCGCTTTTTTGGTTCACCTGTGAGTTGATGAAAACCGGCTAACTCCTCGCTGCAGCAGGGCTCACGAGCAGGTTCTGGTTAGTCCGCACCGGTGAGATAAAACCGGACACTGGTTAGTTCAAAAACGGGTTATAAGACTGGTGAGAAGTCACCGGTGGATGCAAACACGGCTTACAAGAACAAGACCAAAGGTTTCGATGGGATCCCAAAAATTCAATATCTGATCCAGACAACTGGGTCTTGTCTTAGCCAGATCCAGTCTTCGCCAGACTCCTTGAACATTTTTACAATTAAAATTCAGAAACAGATTAAGGCCAAATAGCTAATCACCTGAGAAAACCAAGTTCAGATTTGGATTCAGCATGTGTGTTTACCCCTATAAGTCATATATGTTTTGACGAAAACTTCCTGCCACTTCTGCCAATTTCCCGGTTCCGGCCGAACTCCAGAACTACTTGTCCGGCGAAAAAAGAAAGCTCAAAGACGAAATCAGGCTATCTTCTTTCCCCAGTAATGAACATCTAATCAACTTCAAATAGAAATTTAGCTTATAACAAATTTTCCGATTCCAGCCGGATTCCGGTCGAACTATATGTCCGGGTAAAATACGATTGTCACACAGGGACTCAGCATCTCTTCTTACCCCTAAATAGCTTATCTAATCAACTAGAAATAAAACTTTGACTTCCAACAGTTTTCCGGTTTGGGCCGGATTCCGGACGAACTACATGTTCGGGTAGAAACTTGTTTTCACATAAGTGTTCAGCATGTCTTCTTGCCCTAAATCGAACATCTAATCAACTCCAAATAAAACTTTTAATTTTGACAAACTTTCCGGTTTGGGCCGGATTCCGGTCGAAATACTTGTCCGTCAAGAAAATCGTTTTCACCATCGTCTTCAGCATGTCTTCCTACCTCTAAATCGAACATTTAATCAACTTCAAATAAAACTTTTACTTTCAACAAACTTTCCGGTTTGGGCCGGATTCCGGGCTAAATACTTGTCCATCGAGAAAATAGTTTTCACCATCGTCTTCAGCATGTCTTCCTACCCCTAAATCGAACATCTAATGCAGCGTTTACAAGTACAGGAAAACTTGTACAGAATCCGATCTTGGTGACAGGATTACGTTCACACGCAGAGGGAAAAAAAAAATTCTTCAAACCAGAAAATCTGACAAAAACAAATTCACTTGTCAACAAAAAAATGTTTTGATATCATTTATGACATTAGTACTGATGATTGTTGCTCTTAAAACTAAGCTAGACTTTTTTAGTACTTTCCCGTCCCGCTAGACTTTTTTTCTACTCGTCTTCACGAACGGAATCCTTTCGAGTCGACCGGAATTCCTTTCTACTCGACGGGATTTCTTGTCCGTGTAAACGCTACATAATCTACTTCAAATAAAACTTTACTTTCAACAAACTTTCCGGTTTGGGCCGGATTCCGGGCGAAATACTTGTCCGTCGAGAAAATAACTTTCACAATCGTCTTCAGCATGTCTTCCTACCCCTAAATCGAACATCTAATCAACTTCAAATAAAACTTTTACTTTCAACAAACTTTCCGGTTTTGGCCGGATTCCGGGCGAACTACTTGTCCGATGACAAAATGGTTTTCACCGTCGTGTTCAGCATGTCTTCTTACCCCATAATCGACTATCACATTAGCTGTTTCAAAATATTTTGTTTGTCCCTTAACTTGAATCCCCTCCCCCACCCCTAAATGTAGAGCTACAAAGCCCATCTACGAACTTGACTGGTCCGACGACCCAACGAACCCTCACACCAAGTTTCATCAAAATATCTCATTCCCTTCGAGAGTTATCGTGCTTACAGACGGACGGACAGACGGACGGACGGACAGACGGACAACTTTTGCGATGTCATAGGTATCCCTCCACTTACGTTTTGGGATCCCAAAAACCGGTGACCACCGGTGAGAACTCCCGTGACAAAGAACGCAGCTATTGTTGTGCAACCTCGTGCTGAATGTATGAACGTTATGGATGCTGAGGATATTTCCGTCAAGAATATTTTAAGTGTTATCTTTCCGGCTTCATATAATTTAACATTCAATATTAGGATAATTGAAACATGCTTGCATTTCTTATTTGAGTGTCCTATTCCCAGCGTTTTGAAATGATAAGTAGATTGATGTCGAGCAGAGTTTCCATTTTGCCTTAGTTTAGTGAGTAATAATTATTTTTAATTAGAGAGATCAATTAGAGAGATATTTCATAAGCTTACTGTGAATACGATGCATTTCGATATTGTCTAGATGCATTTTAGGCGGAGCAGCTGATTTCGGGAAACACCTTTTACCGCACAATAAAAATTTAACCCTGCATTGCTCTTCTTTTTTCTTTTGTTTCCGTGACTGTATAGTTTAGTGCTGTATTTTAGACTGTAGCTTTGAAATTAGGTATTTTCGGTTTTCTCACAAATAAGGTACCTACAATGTAACAAAAAATCCCCGCTTTCAGATAACTAAATCTGCAGTATTTTGCATTCAAGCGTTTCAATCCTCCATGGGATTTTAACTCTCCGAATTCGGAATAAAAACCTCCGAATTCGGTGATAAACAATTACTCAAGTCCGATGTAGGAGTGACTTTCTACAGTGTAGGCTACCTACCTATGGGCAACCATGCGTTATATGACATAGATAGAACTTCTTCCAGTGTAGTCTACCTGCGAAAAGGGGGTAAAAAAGGACAATTTAAAAACCTGTGTAGTGCTTTTCCGGTCGATAGATGGACCCTTATTGAAGAGTAAATGAGCAGACATGAGTTTATTCTTCCAGTGTACGAACTTTTGCTGGAACAGGTCATAAAAAAAGGCGCAGCAAGGGTTCAACAGTCTTCACATGATAACTAACCTGATTGATGGTCTGATTGACTTGCTCACTATTTACATAAGGGACATGTGAAACTTACACTTGCCGTGACAAGATAAGACCGATGATCCAGAAATGTGTCGATCTGTTGACAGATGTAAAGGAGAAGATTGATGAGAACAAAGTTAACATCAGACGGTAATTAGCAATGACTCAAGCAAAAGAGCTGCCGAAACCTGTCGTGAGAATGGTCAAGGTCTCTGTGTCAGATAAGGGGGCTCGGCTGACAAGTAAAGTACTGCCCCCGACTGCCCTTGAACTTATGTGATTATCTGACACGGGATAAACGGACAGTTATCAGATTTCAAAGTAGAAGTAAAACTACCTAGGTAAAGCTAAGAAATCAAAGGATAAACAGCAGATATCAAGAAGGAGAACACAATTGTTCTATAAATTTTCAGTACTTGCCAAACCAAGCTTGTTTATTTCGAATGTAACAAATTTTTAATGTTAAGTATTTCTTCTTTTTTTTTTGTCTTTTGACGCACTGGTGCATGAACTAAAAGATTGTTGTTTTTTTGTCAAATTGTGTTATTTTTCGTCAGTGCGAAACTTTTTTTATTCATGCATTGCCCAGTAATTGAGCTTGCCTCTCCATTCGGGCAGGTGGAAAAATCTATTTTTGTTCACGAATATTTGAAAACAAAAGTAAGACTACTAGAATGATCTTCGTTCGCCTCGAATCAAAATATAATTCGGGTTGTGCTGAGTTTTTCACCGAGTGCACCAAGTTTCCACGATGCAAATATTATTCCTCGTACTATTCGGAACGGAGCCGAAGTGTTGATGCAAGTTACGACAAAATAAATTCTGTGTGAGTCATTCACTTTACTAGCGGCCAATCCTCAAGAAGCTTTGTATATTTTATTTATTTATTTGGTTTACTTTGTTTTTGGAGAAGGGATTTTGGAGTATATAGTTTTTTTTGTTGGGTGTTTGACCGGGTACTGAGTAAGTGCATAATTTTTTTTTCTTTTCTTTGCGCAAGTTTTGTCAAGAACAATCGAATCCTGATAGGGTAGGCCTACTTAGTTGCGAAGCTTCCTTCTCCTCGAACCCTAAACCTTGACACTGGAGTTTGTTCAAGTCACACTCACGCTCACCATTCGTGTTCCTCACCAAATGTAGTTTCCATGGTCTATGACTGATTCGGCAGTAAAACGTAGAAGCCAAGAGCAAAACATAGGCTTAGCACCCATTAATTAACACAACAAGATGATTTCCTTACCCTCATTTAGCGAACGTCCACAGAAACTAAACCAGACACCAAAACAACCAACCCCAGCTTAGCGAATGGGTGTGAAATGTAACAACATGCTGCTAATCCCGTCAGCCACTGGTGTTACTATTCCTGAGCCTCATTACCCTCTAATTTACAGTCAGAAAGTAACAAAAACAAAACCGCTGCAAAAACATTCCTCATAAAAGAATCCAACTGTCGCTGTCAGTCCACATTAAGGCTTATCACAGATGTTCCAGAAATGGAATTTTCAATAAACGTTCAGAGGTCACCGCCCTTTAGAACCAGAGCAGTAAAAGAAGAAAATAATGGAGATCAGTCGAAGTCCAATTGTGCCACCCCCCACCAAAGTGCTGATGGATGGCATCGATAGCCCAAGGTTGCCTCTTCGGTGGTCTAATCGTCGGTGATTAGTCGAAAATAACATTGTACGACACCATCATCACGTATTGTTCATATTCTGGTAGGAGTGCCGACAACTTTCAACATCTTTGTTAGCCCGCCATGACTGAAGCCACGGGGCTACACAGAAATGACCAACCTTATGTTCTCTGTGGGATAATAATGATCATTCATTTGCTTATTTAAAAAAAAAGAAGAAATAAGCTTGTGACGTCTTTACGACAGGATTTCTTTCCGATAGAAGTATCGGAAATTTCACTAGTCCGTGTCCAAACCTTTGTCTTCTTAATCCATAGATGGTCAGTACTTTTGCCTGATGTGTGGACTGAAAGATGAAGATTTGTTTAATTTTTTGATGACTGTGAGGAGTTGGGAGGGTTAAGAAAAGGGATTTTGAGTTGAGAAAGGGGATGAGGATTGGCTTATGGGGATTTCAATAAATAAGAATTTTGTAACGCTAAAGAGTAGTGCTAGTGCCATACCCACACATCCGTGTGGGTATGGCACATCGTGAAAGATTTTTGCGTTGGTATGATTTGCGTATTTATTTTTTTATGTGTTCTTTTGTTTGTACGTATTGCCATGGCCCGAATGATTTTTTGGAATTAAAATTTGTATTATTTCATAACATGCAGTCTCCAACTTGCTTCGCACATAACCGCCCTCTGTTGTGCTGGTAGTTCTGGAACATTTCTGAACTTATTTGCAGCCAATAGCAGCATCTATTTTTGTTCTGTCATTCGCAATTTTACAGAAGGAACAACCACGTCATAGATGAAGTTCAAACTGGACGGTCCAACCGATAATTTGATTCTTTTGGGAGACCGTCCTCATTCTCAACGTCAGTAAAATAACATATGAAAAATAAAACCCTCGACACTGTCAAAATAATTTAGTGTATTCAAATACAAAGTCCAAAAGTCCAAGGTTAGTTTTTCAGTCAAACTTTAAAGAAACCCTCTTACTTATTTTGTTTTTTATAGTATCCCTACCTGCCTTCTGAAATCTACGCGTTTCGCCATTGTTTTATTTTGTGTCTAGTACATTTTAGCCCTTAAAAGTATTGTTTTTCATTTTGAAAGACATGGTCGGCCAGGTCTATTACTCTGTTTTGGACAATATTCTTTATATTCTGTCCACTTCTCAACCACGACGCGCTGACAAGAAAATGACTAGCTTCACGTGGAAACAAGGCCGTATCCAGGGGGGGATAGGGGTTTTAACCCCCCCCCCCCGAAACATGCAAAAATAATCATTTTTATAGACTTTCCCTCTGATCTATGCCTTTTTTGTACTTTTTTGTCCGACCCGCAGGCCACCACCCCCCTGAAAGGCACCCCCCCCCACCCGATATAAATTCCTGGATAAGGGCCTGCGTGGAAAGTAATGCTATTTTCGAAAGACGAGTCTTTTCATTGTCAAAAGATCATATTTTCTAGTGAGAATTGTCTAAGAGTTGTTTTTCCTGCCTCCCCTCCCGTCCGTGCGTCAGTCTAAGCGGAACAATGGCAATCTATTTTGCCGTAATTAAGCAATCGTAGATTTGTTCCTGCATTTATTTTAGGTCATCTCTCGTAAAGTGTAATAAAAACTAGGGAGTGTGACCACGACCAATCGTCAGGAAAAATTATTGTGACCATTATTGTTTCTTGTTTTCTGCAAGGTACAAGCCTTTTCTGAAAAGAGCCTGGTTTGATAGTTATATTAGTTCAGAAACACCCACACTGATAAACGAAAAATTAAAAATATTTGTCGCTGTTTTTGGAAAAATAAGGCTTTTATTGCGATCAACTTAATTTTTTAACATTATTATTTCTTTTCTTTCTACAAAATCCCACCACAATCTCAACTGAGCTTGTCCCACCCTACTTTCCGTGGTTACAACGCATGACATTTCTTGGCGTCAAGGCTGGAACACATTTTTCTATTTTTGGCAAAATATCGTACCACGAGCTAATCCGACAAATCACGTCACAGAGATTCGTAGTTACCACGCTCCCTAGCACGGTAAGCAAATAGTTCATATTTCGATAAGGTTGGGATGGTCAGCATAGTTACATTTCACGAGGTTGGAACGAAAAGTTACTATTGTTAGAAGGGCAGAACACGCTCTAAGAGGGATATGAATCAAACTTTTATGACAGCGAGTCTGACAACATCCCCTCGTGAACTATTCATCTGACCAAGAACAAATAATCCAATAAAACCTCCGCCTTATGTCCGATGCAGCAACTACAGTTACCCCGACAAACTTGAGCTGAGCTAGAGTTAATTGCTTAGCTTTGATTTGATATACGTATACTTCGTATCCGCACTACTACTTATGCGTATAAGTAAGCAGGTTCAAAATAAAGAAAAGGCATTTTTCAATATTCTGAGATGGATAATAAGCTTTTTCATTCATTGATATTCACCTACATTCATGAAACCCTGAAAATTTGAAGAAAAAAATAGGCCTACGAGCGACTCTTTAACCATTTTGGGCTACTGAAGCCCATGCCAAAGACCGAAAACAAAAGAACTCGCCAAACGTTTCGCACTTGACCAGTGCCGTGCATGATGATTGCTCATTAGATAACGGCGCGACCGCGCAAGCGTGCGATGCGTGTAGCCATCGTGAGAAAATGGCGGAAATATTTAAGTGTGAAGACTAGTCACGGTATATGGCCGCGGTGACCCAAAGAACAAATTCATTTCCGGCACTGATAAGCTTGACGCTGGAGCAAATGACCGACCGTCAATGTATTTTTGGAGGGCGGGAAGGGAGAAAAAGAGGGTTCACCGAATTCCACATAGATAGAAGCATGGATTCCTCCTATCCGCAGCAAGTTACGTTCATTTGTTCTTTATTTGCTGTTGGTCTATCTTTTTATTTTTTGTTTCATTATTAGGTTAACTTGTTAGAAGTTAGTTTCGTGTTGTTGTTTTTGGGATCCCAAAACGTAAGTGGAGGGATACCTATGACATCGCAAAAATGTCCGTCTGTCCGTCTGTAAGCACAATAACTCTCGAAGGCAATGAGAAAAACTTGGTGTGAGGATTCACTGGATCAAGGGTAAGGTCAAGTTCGTAGATGGGCTATGTAGCTCCATATTTAGGGGTGGGGGAGGGGGTTCAAATTAAGGGACAAACAAAATATTTTTAAACAGCTAATGTGATAGTTGATTATGGTGTAAGAAGACATGCTGAGCACGATATTGAAAACCATTTTCACGCCGGACAAGTAGTTCGTCCGGAATCCGACAAAAACCGGAAAATTGGTTAAAAGTAAAAGTTTTATTTGAAGTTGATTAAATGGTCGATTTAAGGGTAAGAAGACATGCTGAACACGATGGTGAAAACAATTTTCTCGCCGAACATGTAGTTAGTCCGAAATCCGGCGAAAACCGGAAAGTTGGTTAAAAGTAAAAGTTTAATCTGAAGCTGATTAAATGTTTGATTTATAGATAAAAAGACATGCCGAACACGATGGTGAAAATTATTTTCTTGCGGGACAACCAGTTCACCCGGAATCCGCTAAAACCGGAAAATTTGTTAAAAGCAAAAGTTCGATTAGATGACAGATTAAGGGGTAAGAAGAGAAGCTGAGTCGGTATATGACAATGGTTTTTTACTCGGACATATAATTATTCCGGAATCCGGTTGTAACCGGATTTTTTTTAAGTCAAACTTTTATTCAAAGTTTATTAGATGTTCTTTATAGGGATAAGGAGATACGCTGGTTTTGTTTCTGAATTTTTTTTGCTGGACTAGTAGTTCGGTCGGAAATCGGCAGGAAGTCTCGGTCAGTATCGTCAAAATTGATATGGCTTATAGAGGTATATCTGAACTTGCTTTTCTCTGATGATTAGCCTGTCCAAGACTGGATCTGGCGAAGACAAGACCCGACTGTCTGAATCAAATATTAGATTTTTGGGATCCCATCGACACCTTTGGCCTTGTTTTGTATGGTGTTATGTCTTTCCGTATTTTATATTTTTCTCTTTTTGTATTTATACTCAGTCTTTCTCTTCGTGAGTGTATGATGGGGGGTCATAAATATATTATTATAATATATAATTATTTCTGCTATCTATATCCTGAAGAGTGCCCAGTCATGCATACATAATTTGGGCATGGGTGCTTGACGTCGCAGGGCATGCACCAACGAATATGCACCGGTGTTCGTGTGTTGTGGCACCATGCCTTGCAGCAACGAGATGGTACCCCCATATAAATCTGTCAATTGAGAATCTAAAATGCAAATTTGCTTTCCAAACAAATTTGTAAAAGAATTTCCATCCCTTGGGACATACCCAGACCATGGGGCATCATCAGGGCCGAACCCAGCGTTGGGTTATGGGGTTCACCCCCCCCCCACAAACAAAAACAAATAAAATAAACATAAAAAATTATAATTTTTTTTGAAGGCTTTAACCTTTGATATATGTCTTTCTTTGTACATTTTGGTCCGACCCACAGGCGCCCCCCCCCTCCCGAAATAAGTTCCTGGATACTAACCTGGGTACCATGCCCAAAAATCGGGGGTTTGTGTATGACTGAGAGGACCCTTGTCAAGTAGGGTCGCAGTATCGCTAAAGAATATCATGGCCACTATCTTTTTTCACTATTTTTTATTTATAAATAAACCGTCATTTAAATTAATGGCAGAGAACCTCACACACAACACTAAAGTGTCTCCCATCAAAATACATTGTTACTAAGACTTGTTACATCGATCGAACCTTCTCTACGTTGTCATCTTTATATACAAAAGGCAGGCGATTGACTCCAAATAAGGAAGAAAAAACCCGCGCATGCGCATCGTGATCAATTCTGTCCTTGCAAGGACGAAAAGGATCCGTCACTTTTAACAGGTAGTCTCATTTAAAAAACAAATAGGCAGAAGTTTTCCTCTTGACCATGATTAACAAAACATTTATACTAACAGGTTTTGTAGAATTCGGCGAGTTTGATAGGACTGGTCTGCACGTATCGCTAACTGAACGTTAAACGGCTGTATAGCCGGCTATATACCTTACCGAAATTTTAGTATTTTGAAACGAAAAGATTTAAAACATCAGGACTTTCTATTTCGTATATTGTATATTTCTTTTGGATCTTTCTCGACGTTATAGAAATTCTGTATAACCACAATTTTGTTTCCATCTTGACCCTTATGCTAAGTTATCTTCCACTGCCTAGAACTTTCACGTTTCTGCCCTTCGCCATTTCTCTGCATTCCATCCAGAAGAAGATTTTTTAGACCCGATTAGTCCCTTTTTTTATGTTTATTTTGTGATCCTTTGCATTTACTCTGTTATTGAAAGTCCTTTCCTTTTCTTTCTCTGTACTGCGCTATTTCCCTTTTCTTGTCAAGTACGTAAATAAATTTGATTATCATCATAGCTTTACTGGTGGCAAGACTAGTATGGACAGCTAAGTGAATTTTACGGCAAACATACATAGACATGTGTATATAAGTAAGTAAGTGTATTTATATCCCACAAAATGTTTTACAACATAAGAGTGTGGAGTAGAAGAGATAAATTGAAATAAAAAGAAAAGAACAAGAGACAACAAGAAAATAACATACAAACAGACAATACGCATCAACTATCAGCCAAAAAGTCTAATCAGTCGGTGATGCGGCAACAGACGTAGACAAGTCTTCTGACGGACTTCTGATATAGGCTATGGATAGTTCAAAGTCCGTACTGTCTCCTACATGAATATACGGTAAGCAACTGAAATTAAGTACTCCTTCAGCGGCTTCAGCCCAAGCTGACTGTGAATCATGCAATAAAGTAATTGAACAAAAAGGATTTACTTGATTATAAAATGTATGAGTTCCTCCACGAGAGACCTAGGATTAAAAAATTAAACGATGAAAGCGATCAAAAACTGATAAGAAGATATAAGGTCCAAGATTTACGCTCTACCACCAGTCTGATGCAGCATTTACAAGTACAGGAAAACTTGAACAGAATCCGATCTTGGTGACAGGATTATGTTCACACGCAGAGGGAAAAAATAAATTCTTCAAACCCGAAAATCTGACAAAAACAAATTCACTTGTCAACAAAAAAATGTTTTGATATCATTTATGACATTAGTACTGATGATTGTTGCTCTTAAATGCTAACTAGACTTTTTTAGTCCTTTTTTCCAGCGCCGCCGACAAGATTCCTTTCAAGTAGACCGGAATTTCTTTCATCATGAAAGGATTCCCGTCCCGCTAGACTTTTTTCCTACTCGTCTTCACGAACGAAATCCTTTCGAGTCGACCGGAATTCCTTTCTACTCGACGGGGATTTCTTGTCCGTGTAAACGCTACATGAACGGGTCGCTACAAATGGGAAAGAGTCGATGTAACGTAAGAGACAGCTGAAGCGTAACGCAAGTTTCTACGTGTCAGTCTGAAGGGACCTCTAGTCCTACATTTCCTTCAGGTTGCCAATTACGTAGCATGCAATGCTACATCGTCATATGCGAAAGATGAGCAAAATATGTGACAGGGATACAAGGTGCAACAAATCCACAGAGCTTTGAGTATCTGAATATGTATGAAGAACAATACGTTTCGAGCCGCCTGTTTTAAAACAAATAACTCAGTGTTTAAATTACACTTGAACATGTAAAAACAAGGTGGTATGCTAATTAAGTTCAGGAAGTGCCAAGTCTGAAATGAATCTTTATAGTTACTCAAGAACGTGGGGGGTAAGTCCGTTATGTAAACGGTGACGTTTATTCATATATGGAAATAATCAGGCTTGAAATTAAAATTTTATATTGTGAACTAATCACAAGCCTAAGATAACAAGCTAAATTTTGGGTGTGAGCTACATTCTATTTCGAGGTAATTTTAAAGTCTATGTTGTGCCCCCTCCCCCCCTTGGGTGCATTTTCAAATTGAATCTTTATATCCGACTATTATGTGATGTAAAACACGATTTTCTTACATAAACAGAATAGCACGGAAAGATACGTCTGCTTCTCACCATCACATGGTAGACTACTGAACAAAATAATAACTCTTTTATGCTGGCCTGAGAGTAAGAGAACGTTCGAGAAGAATCACACAACTCGAACACTAACAGCAGCCGATTCCAATGGACACCGCCCAAACTACACCTTCATGCAACTTCTTCTCGAACCGGATCGTGGACCACTGGAACAACCTCAAGGAGGATACTGTTGCTGCTGAATCGACAGATGCATCAAACGCCGGTTGGATGCTGAGTGGAGTGACAAACCCTGGAGATTTGACTGGGATGCACCAGAATCTTCCACCAGATTGTAACGAACCAGAAATGCAACAGTCATCACAAGGAGTGATTCAACAGGATCAGCAGTCCTTATTTCACTTCAGCTATGATTTAAGGTAATCAAATTGGATGGCAGAAGGCATTTTTTTAAAAACCATTCACAAGCAACACAAAACGTTCATGTATAAACGGAGGCAGAGGCCTCCGCACATTGTCACGGGATGACATTAGTTGCGTTTTGCAGATACCGTGGTCTCTGATACCACGGTAACTGGATTTAACTTTTTGCCGTTCTTACAGTAACCGTGGGATCTGATACTACGGTTGCTTTGCAAAAGCGACAATTGCCGAATTTGCACGTTTTGACACCGGCAAAACCAAAGTCAATCCGAATGCCGAATCATCTATGTCAACGATCAAATCGACCAACAAAAATAGCAGCCGTGTCCAAAATTAAATCTCAGCACCAACTCTAACTCTAAGTGAATCCTACGAAGAAACTCACCAAAATCAGATCCTTATAGTTGCTAAATTTTTTTTTTTTTTTTTACTATATCGTTAGTTCCGCTAGTCTGAGCCTGCAGACTATCATTGCCAAAGAGGGCCGAAATGTTGCTAGAATAAAACTCAGCTGACGTCGATGACGTGGCCGTTTAACGCAGTTAAATATGCCTTTATGTCGTTCCGGCCAGCTTAAAAAAGATGAAGATATTAATTAAAAAAATAAATATTAATAAAAGAAGAAGATTAAAATAGATATGCTCAAATATAAGAAAAAACGAAAATCACGTTTATGTGTTTCTTATGATCAGAAAATTAAAAAAAAAAATTCGGACACGTCATCGACGTCAGCTGAGTTTTATTCTAGCAACATTTCGGCCCTCTTTGGCAATGGTCGTCTTCAAGCTCAGACGGAACTAACGATAAAGTGAAACAAAAAGACTCTAGCAATTATAAGTATCTGATTTTGGAGTTTCGTCGTAGGATTCACTGGGAGTTAAAGTTGGTGCTGGGATTTAATTTTGGACACGGCTGCTGCTTTTATGGCACTTGCACCTTCGCTCAAGTGCCATATACCGATCACTTTTCGGTCCGTCGGTCTGTCGGTCCACTCTTCTTCGAGTTATGGTACTTCCACAAGTGCCTCGACGATGAAACTTGGCACGCATGACCCGACAAAACTAATTTGGAAACCGTCACTTCCCCGATCCGACCACTGTGGGGGGAGTGAAGAGATGGGGAACCCAGAATCTTGAGGAATGGGTGATCGAACGGGTGATCGGATCTTGATGAAACATTATATTTGGAAAGTTTTTCCAAAATTTAGCAAATTCAGAAAATTACCTATGGGAAGAATAACTAAGGAATAAGGCGGGGGAGGAAGGAGTTACCCCCACCCCTGCTAGCCCAGTAGTCTCAGTCAATCAAAGAAGAGAATTTTCTTTGCGCACGAACTGCTAGGTTTTCAGTGAGACGGAAATTTTGTTGCATATGCTCATCGGTAATTAGGAAAAACAATTTGGAGCGCTTCGCGGTTGAAGTAAAAGTGCCGGAAATACACCTCGGTGTAATTAACGCGGTGATCACTACGCTGTCAGTTATTTGCGCAATCTGTCACGATCGGTAATAGCCAATCTGCCGTTTTGCGAAACAAATCGTAGAAACTGATATCATAAGCTGCAGAGTCGCTTCAGACATCGATCAACTCAGAAATTTGGCGTTATTCCTCTTCACCTGGGAAAGTCAACTCTCAGACTCTTTAAACGACCCTCGCACTATTTACTCTTCAACTTACAGTATTTTAAGATATTTGAATACTTTAAAACTAGGCTGTGCTTCCAACAAATAACCAACAGTTTTGGCTGTTTTAAGCCTTTTTCCAGACCCCTTCATATATAGCGAAAACGGAAACAATTTACATAACCGATTTTAATGGAAAAACGCTGACAACCGCTGACAGCGTGATACACATCGAAGGTAGCAAAACACGGCAAGTGAGAAAATCAGCGTGGTTTTGTCAGAGGGGTTAGAATGTACCGTAGAAATTGAGGTTTCCGGGATTAGAAATATATGGAGTGATTATGGAAGTAGGTTGCGTTGGTATCATAGGTAAGACAGGTCCTTTAAGGAAACTGTAGTAGTTATATAAAGGGGCTCCCACTCCACCCTCCCCCCAATTTCAAAACCCCATTTTAACATCAATTTCTTAAATTTTAACATCCTTTTTACCAAATTATCCCCCTTTTTAAGAACATTTTTATTTTCTTACTTCCAAAATAAAGGATACAAGAAATGAGAATATTACCCTTTACTACATATAAAATACTACAATATACTACTACTTCTTTTTTTTTACATTTTTCATTTTTTATTCAAATATTACTGAGTAAACAGTTCTAAATCCACATATGTTTCTTTGTTCTTGTTTTCGCGTACAATAGGCTGCAAAACTAGATTTTTCTTTAAAAGTAATTCGTTAGCAATGGCATTATATTTCTGAGTTATAAACAAATCACAGGGTTTGTCATTATGATTAATAACTACAACCAACTTATCACCATATTTTGTCTTAGCAATTCTCATTTTAACAATAGTATATTTCAGTCCTAGAACTAGTTCTTCTTTCCTGATTGTCTCATTGTATTTATTCATTCTGATTGTATTCAAGACTTCCTTTGTGGACTCCATTTATTAGGGGATGATTTTATTAAATAAAAATCCAGGCTCACAAACTCACATACATATTTTTATTGATAATATCTAATGTAAAAAAAAAATCCAAATCGATATTCATCACATCATCAAATTAAAATCTCCTCGACGTACCCACAATTCTGCCTCTAGTACTGATAAAGCTCTTAGGGCAACAAAAAACAGAAAATCTCATTGCGCATTAGTATTCACATCACAAAACATTTGGTTGCGGAGATTCTGCAGGCCCCGTTGGTGTAGTGGTCTAAGATGTTGCAACGTCTTAGATCGACCACTTCATCAATGATGTCGTGAGATCGAATCCCGCCATCAACTTGAGGTTAATGGTGAGGATGGCGAACAAAAAACTCAGAGGGTTTCCTCCCACTCACGGGGCACCCCAGACACACCATAAAAAATAATAAGACGACAAATAAACATCTTCAATCTTCAAAGTCTGGGGTGGGAGGTTTTGCAAAAATTTTATATTTTTGGTAAATTTTCTTGTATTTTGATAGTTTCGTTCTTACAATATTTATAACCGTTCAAGCGAACCTGTTTCATATATTTTTCGCGAGGAAAAAATCGAAAGGTTTTACGCATCTCTGTTTCTCGCTGAATTACCTCCTCAATTGTTAATTGTCCGCATTTTAGCATTGAGAACAACTCAGTATAAAAATTGTAATTTGTCCTAAATTCTGCTTTTCTATCAGCAATGCTTAACTGCTTTTCAATTATTTCGATGATAACAGCACCCAAAATTAAAGAAGCTAAGGGTAGCACTAGAAACGCAGACATTCCTGCTGCCGAAAAGAGGAATTTGGATACAAGTAAGCTATTACTTATACGATTGTAGTACTTGTAACTGCGACGGTAAACATACATTTTCTTTTCTAATTCTTCCATTTATTATATAATAAAATTGTTTCGAAAAATTATTTGATTTTTTCGAATTTCCACACACCCACCATCTAGGCTACTTTTACAGTTTGATTCTCTTTTTTTTCGAGCTTGTGAGTCAAAGTTTAAAAAAATATATGATTTTTGTCAAATGAAGAGTAGTACGAAAAGTGGGATTCCAGTACACACAAATTTGTCAAATGAAGAGTAGTACAGAAAGTGGGATTCCAGTACACACACATTTGTCACATGAAGAGTAGTACAGAAAGTGGGATTCCAGTACACACACATTTGTCACATGAAGAGTAGTACGAAAAGTGGGATTCCACTACACACACATTTGTCACATGAAGAGTAGTGAAGAATGTGCGAAACCCGTGTACACACTTTTCTCACAGAGTAGTAAGGTAATAGAAATTCAATGATTTTCTTTACGGCTGAGAAAACGCAGACGGGAGAAATTTATTAATAAAAATGTTCCCCTATTAAATGATGAATACTACAGAGGTTATTCAGCTTTGTAAAAAGGTTATATCAAACAACAAAGCGGTTATACAAAGATTATCGCTATACACATATAATGAACTGCGGACTTATGCGAAAATTAATAAAATCAAAACAAATGGAGCTAAGAAACATGAAATAACAAATAATATAATAAACCATCTTAATAAGTATATTTTGATAGCTGAAGATAAAATTAAAATTGAACGCAGAAACGAAAGAACTCATAATAAGAACAGACCATCCGACTACAAACCAGAACCGAGATTACGAACCATTCTGGAAGATGAGATAAAAGAAAATAATATCACCATTACAAAACTAAAACAAGAATACAATGATAACAAAGAAAAAGGGACAAGCGAATTAAAGAAATTTCTGAAAAACAAGAACCTATCAACTCGCGGAAACCGAGAAGAAGTCATACAAAAGGTTGAAGAATACTATAATAATATTATTACCAAACATAAAGATTCCGTACAGAAAAATAGAGATATCATAAGAGATCAAACAGAAAGACGTGATAACAGTAGACAGAAACCAATTGGTTTATCAACTCTCTTCATAAATAAGAAAAAAATCCAAGTAGAAAAATTAATTCCTGATCATTTATTTAGAACTGAAGAAGAAGAACAACCTACTATCTCTAGCGAAAGTGAGAATATATTCACTGTAAACGTATCAGTTGAAAGCAATGGAAGAGATGAACATACTCTTATTGCTTTTGTTTTCGCAGATTTGAGACGAAGAATGAATGAACTTTATCAGTATAGAGTTCAGTTTGTAACTCGTGTTATTTTCCATCGACAGGAGAATGATGAAGAAGTAGTAGTGTATTACAACAGTACTTCTTGGATTTTAAGTAAAAATAGCATTCTTACTCATAATCATTTGAATGATAATAACAAGAGACTTAGTTCTTTAAGTAATACCCCTCGATCTGGGCTACAATTTAGTCGGTATGAAGGAATTGATTATAGGATGACACGAATAGAATCTTACATGGGAGGAACGTTTAAAATACTGCCAGATTTCGTAAAAAATAAAAGAGCTTCCTTGAATATTGAAAATAACGACCAGAAATGTTTCCTTTGGTCAATCTTAGCAAATCTACATCCAGCTAAGGATCATCCGGAAAGAATTTCGAAATATAAACAATATGAGAACGAATTTGATTTCGAAGGGGTTACCAACTTCCCAATGGATACTAAAGATATACACAAATTTGAAAATAGATACAACATTAAAATTTGTTTATTTCAAATTGATAAAGAGAAAATAATCAGAAGTCATATACTAAAAAGTACAATCAATGGCAAAACAGCTAAACATGTTATTAATTTATTATATTTCGATAATCATTATGTACTGGTAAAGGATCTGAGCAGATTAGTTGGTCCCCAAATATCTAAAAAGAAAACAAAGACATACCTCTGCACTTATTGCGGAAGGCATTTTAAGAAGGAAGAATGCTTTGAAAAACATGAAAGTAAAAATAATTGCGAAGATCCTGATATAATAATGCCTCCTGAAGGTTCAAGTATACAATATAAAAATATTGCAAAACAAATGAAAGTACCTTATTGCATAATAGCAGACTTTGAGTCTTATAACGAAGAATACAATCAGGTAAACGGGAAGAAAACAATAAAAGTGGCCAAACAGAAACCATTTGCTTACGGGTTTCAGGTATGCTGTTCCTTTGATACAAACCAGAACAAATACTATGACTATTTCGGTGAAGACGCTGCAGAACATTTTGTTAAAACCGTTACAAAAGTATCCACAGAAATTGCAAACAAATATGAAAGCAGACAAAGAAACCATACTTATACCAATGGAGAAATTACCGAAAAATGGAAAAATCTAATGAATAAGACTTGTCACATCTGTACAACTGAAATCACTGAAAATCCTCACTTTGATCACGACCACATGACAGGAGAAGATAGGGGATTTGCTCATGCTGAATGTAATATGAAATAAAGGATTCCTAGGCATATCCCGGTAGTAATGCATAATTTATCAAAATATGACTCTCATTTATTTGTTAGAGAATTGATACCTTAACGGAATTTTTGAAAGTGCAGAAAGTTTCATCTCATTCTCGAAATCAATAAGTATTACAAAAGCGGATACGAAAAAAAAATATGAGATGCGGTTTATAGATTCAATTAGATTTATGGCTTCATCTTTAGACAAACTATCAGCAAATTTAGCAACATGTGATTGCAAAGTACCTTGTAATCATCTAAGACAGAATTTCAAATTCACATCTAACAGCTTCAAAAATGACGATGAATTCAAAGAAATAATTAAAAAAGGGGTGTATCCCTATGAATTCGTAGACAGTTTCGATAAATTAAATTGTACAAAGTTACCATCC
This sequence comes from Branchinecta lynchi, assembly GCA_023053575.1. NCBI lineage: Eukaryota > Metazoa > Arthropoda > Branchiopoda > Anostraca > Branchinectidae > Branchinecta > Branchinecta lynchi. The sequence goes on along the minus strand of JAKZAP010000013.1, from coordinate 15,069,169 downwards.
ATAGAAAGCTTTTATTCTAGGTTGACGGGGAAAGGTATTGACAAAAGTGATTATAAAAGAGCGGTATCTATATGGAAACAATTTAACTGTGAAACATTACTTGATTATACTAAATTATACCTAAAAAGTGATGTGTTAATATTGTCGGATGTTGTAGTGAGTTTCAGGAACGTTTGTATACATAATTATGATCTGGATCCACTTCATTACTTCTCAGCTCCAGGATTAACATGGGATGCTTTCCTAAAGCATTCGAAAGTAGACTTGCCGTTATTCTCAAAGGAAGACATGTATACCTTTATAGAAAAAGGAATAAGAGGTGGTGTATCCCAATGTATAAAAAGATACGCAAAAGCAAATAATAAATATACAAGTGATTATAATAAGAATAAACCATCTAATTATTTAGTGTATTTGGATAAAAATAATTTATATGGGTGGGCGATGTCGCAGAATTTACCAGAGAATGATTTCCAATTCATTTCCATACCGGATGATTTGAAAGAAAGGAATGAATACGAATCAATCGAGTATTACAACCATCTAAAAACTCATATCAAGTCGGTGATTACGATTAAGTCGGTGAGACAAGATGTAGGTGCTATATATGAAGTAGATTTAGAATATCCAAAAGAACTACACGAATTACACAAGGATTTACCATTAGCACCCGAACACTTTAACGGTAAGCTATGTACCACAGTATTAGATAAAACCAACTATGTAGTTCACCACAGGAATCTAGAATTCTATTTACAAAAAGGTTTGATATTGAAGAGAGTACACAGAATACTAGGATTCACTGAAAGTGCTTACTTAAAAGGATATATAGACCACAACACAGCACTTAGAACTAAAGGTACAAATGATTTTGAAAAGGATTTCTTTAAGCTTATGAATAATGCTTGCTTTGGAAAAACTATGGAAAACGTAAGGAAGCGAGCGGATATGGAAATAATAACGGATAATGAAACAAGAGAAAAAATAATAAAGAAGCCCAACTTTGAATCTGAAATAATTTTTAGTGAAAACTTTTCAGTGGCAAGAATGTCGAAGGAAAAGATAAAACTAGACAAACCAATGTATATCGGCTTTGCTGTATTGGAACTATCCAAGTTATTGATGTATGAATTCCATTATGATTATATGAAGCCTAAATATGGAGATAAAATTGATTTGTGTTATATGGACACTGATTCTTTCATATATGATATTAGAACTGAAGATTTTTATCAAGATATCAAACAGGATTTGAATGAGAGGTTCGATACATCTGATTATGCGAAAGATAATCCATATGGGTTTCCTAGTGTAAATAAGAAAGTGATAGGAATGATGAAAGATGAATTAGGTGGGCAGGTTATGACAGAATTTGTTGGATTACGATCAAAAGTATATGCTTATTTAAAGGACAACCAAGACCCTTCAAAAGCTAGCCAAAAACTGAAAGGAATAAAAACCAATATCGTTAAAGATAAAATTACCATTCAAAACTATAAGGATGTACTGTTTGGTAAAACGGAAAACCTTTCTATAACCCAGTATAACTTAAGATCATACAAGCACAATATGTTTCTAGAAGAACAGAATAAAAAAGCGTTAGATCCTATGGATGATAAAAGGATAGTAACAAGCGATAAAATACACACTTTGCCTTTAGGTTATAAACATTAAATTCAAGTACCTACTTAAAAAATTCAAGTACCTACTTAAAAAATTCAAGTACCTACTTAAAAACTTCAAGTACCTACTTAAAAACTTCAAGTACCTACTTCAAAACTTCAAGTCCCTACTTCAAAACTTCAAGTACCTACTTAAAAAATTCAAGTACCTACTTAAAAACTTCAAGTACCTACTTCAATTCAAGTATATACTTAAAATACTCAAGTAAATCTTATAATGAAAAATTCTTCCTAAATAAATGAATGAAAAGGCTCCAATCAAAGTCTATGATTTTAGTGAAAAGAACACTTATCAGAATAAGCACGACCTTGCACCTCAGTGGCCATTTAGACTCTTAATTTGTGGTAGTTCTGGAACAGGGAAAACTAACCTTCTTTTGAATTTAATTTATGAATATCTTTGTTTCAACCGAATATACTTGTATGCAAAAGATCTTGAAGAAGATAAATATCAAGACCTTATAACCAATTTAACCACTTTGGAGTCACAATGCAAATCGAAAGTCTTAACAGTAAGTAACAATCTTGATGATATTGTCGATGTTGACGACTTAGACCCTGAGTACCAAAACTTGATTATCTTTGACGATTTTGTCACTGAAAAAGACCAGAAGAAAATAGAAGATTTATTCATAAGAGGAAGAAAGAAAAATGCCTCGATTGTTTATTTATCACAGAGCTATCATAAAACGCCAAAGGTGGTAAGGCTCCAGTGCAATTATTTTGCATTCTTTCAGTGTTCTAATCCAAAAGAAGTAAAATTAATAAGACAAAGCCATGTATCCAGTATAGACAATGAAAAATTTCTCAAACAATTCGAGGCTGCAACCAAGGGCTACGGTTTTTTCTTCATAGATTTAAAAATAAAAGATAAAACCCTTAAGTACAGGAAAAACTTTGAAAAATTTACCGGATAATTAATTTCTATAATAAATGAATAAATTTGGTAGTGTTGGAAAAAAGGTTAGTAACGAATCGAAAGTTACTGACGAAAATGGTAACATTAACCTACATGATAGACGAATTATAAATTTAGGTGATGCCAAGGCAGACAAGGATGCTATTAGCTTAAGATCTATGACTGTGATTATGAATCAATTTAAAGAACAAATGACTGCAGGACAAGTGCAAGCCAACCAATACTTTAGCGAAGATATCAACAGATTAACTGCGATAGATGATTCTCCTGATAATTCGTTGGTAAGGAACAAAGATAAAGGTTTATTTGTAAAAGAAATAGTTCGAGTTAATGATAAAGAGATTAACGCTGAAAACAAGTTGATAACAAATGTTCAAAACCCTAGAAACAAAAATGATGCTGTTAATTTAGCAACGTTAACTATGAATCTTTTAGATTATGACAAAAAGCTTCTTGGGCAACACACCCATAACGGTATAATTGAAGGAAAGATTGCTGGTCAAAAAACTCGTATCGATAATATTGAAAGAGCAGTAGTAAATATTTTAAAAAGGCTTCTAGAGCTAGAGCTAAAACCTGTTGACAAACCATTCGTTACCAGAATAGAAAAAATTATGGCTGGTAAATAAATTTTATAAGATAAATTAATTCCCTAATAAATGGTTGAAACAATGGAGTATACAGTTTATTTGTCAAAGCTTCAGAAAGGAAAGCTGAAGAAATGCTTTGGTGCTAAACAAAAATGTCAGATACGTGTTAGTCATAGTAGACAAAATGAACGAGAACCAGTTAAGTTACTTTTAAGTAAACGACAAATTGATAAAATTGAAACATGTAAAATGAATAATAAGGGTTGTGACATAAATGTATCATACAAGCAGATGAGAGAAGCGATTCAAAAAGGTGGATTACTTCCATTCTTAATACCGTTAGCTGTAGCCCTTGGTAAGGCAGCTTTAACAAGCGGAGCTGCTGCTTTGGGTACATTCGCTGGTAAGAAATTGGTGGATAACATAACCAACACAGGTGGAGCGCTTACACTTCCTGGAACACAAAAAGTTGTGGGACGGGGAAGACCTAAGAAGAAAACCGATGATGTTAACACCGGTGGAGCGCTTACACTTCCAGGAACACAAAAAGTTGTCGGTCATGGGGTACGTGGAAGGCCTAGGAAGGAAAAAAACGATGATGTCAACACAGGTGGCGCGCTTACACTCCCTGGAACACAAAAAGTTGTGGGTAATGGGGTACGTGGAAGGCCTAGGAAGTCAAAAAACGAGGACATCAAAAAAGAAGCAAAAGTAAAGTAGGAACTCTAACCAATTTTGATATTCTGGATGCATTAGGGAGTATACCACAGTTTCGAGGTGTTTTCTCTTTAGATACGCTACCCAAACATATAAACGATTCGGAATGCGGTGTCATTAATTATGATAAACTCGGAATGCCTGGAACTCACTGGGTTGCGTATTGTAATCTACCTGAATACCCCCATGTAGAATTTTTTGATTCTTTCGGTATTCCCCCAGGAAAAGAAATAATTAAATATCTAAGAACTTCAAAGAAAAAAATAGCTTATGAAAATCTTGCTGTTCAAAATATAGATGAATTAAACTGTGGACTTCACTGTATTTCCTACATTAAGCGCAAAATGAAGTTGGTAGCTTTTCGTTTATAAAAATTGTTTTCTAATAAATGGAGATTTATTGTATGAAATGTAAAAAGAGCACTGATACTGAATCAATGTTTAAGGCAGTGTCACAAAAAAATAATGTTCCAATGCTGAAAGGGAATTGTGTTATTTGCGGATCGAGGAAAAATCGCTTTTTAAAAAAAAACTCGATGCAGAAAAAGATATATTAAAGACGTATTATTCTAATTATTCAGGTGTGGATGATATTTACAGAAAATTAAAAGAAAATGGAGTGAACGTGTCTAAAGATACAATAAAATATGTGTTGCAAAATGAGCATGTGTATACGTTACACAAACCTTCCTATCACAATTTTGAAAGGAGACGAGTCTATGTTCACTATGTTGATGAGCAATGGCAAGCTGATTTAGTTGACCTCCAGAAATATAAAAAAGATAACAATAAAACAAATTACATTTTAACTGTAATTGATTGCTTTAGTAAATATGCTTGGGGTATTCCCTTAAAAAATAAAACGGGTGCTGAAATAATAAACGCATTCAGCCACATCTTTAAAGAAAGAATTCCTAAGAAACTACAAACTGATAAAGGTAAAGAATTTGTTATGAGAAATGTTCAATCTTTTTTGAAAAATAATAACGTTCACTGGTTTGCATCGGAAAGTGAACTGAAAGCACAAATCGTGGAACGATTCAACAGAACTCTGAAAGAAAAGCTATGGAAATATTTTACTCACAACAACTCTAGTAAATGGATTGATATTTTACCTGTATTCGTAAATAATTATAATAACTCGTATCACCGCTCAATACAAATGAAACCAGTTGATGCTAGTAAAAAGGTAAATCAGAAAAAGGTTTTTAGTGCTCTGTTTCCTCCAGTAGATGACTACAAAATCACAGGAAGACACAAAGTCAAAGTAGGAGATTTAGTTAGAATTAAAAAAGAAAAAAGTATTTTTGATAAAGGATATTTACCGAATTATACGGATGAAGTATTCCAAATAGCAACCGTTAGACCTACCAACCCCATTACTTATGAAATATCTGACAAAAGTGGGGAGTTAATTCAAGGAGGGTTTTATGAAAAAGAACTTTCAAAATTTATTATGAAATAAAATTACTTGTATATAAATGGATTCAAGACGCTTGAGTGATATTTTATCAGATATAGTGAAGAACAGAGAAATTCAGAGAAGAAAGGTTCAACAAAATGAGATGGAAAAGGCAGGATTTCGGGAATATGCTTCAGAATTAAACGCTCCAGTTATTATAGCACAAAAAGAAAACACTAAAGATACCATCAAAAAATTTCAAGAGAACGCTGAAACGATAATTAATAAACTACAGGAAGGTGATAATAATTCAAGAAGACGGTTTCTCAGATTAGGTGATACATTTAAAACAGCTTTACAGACCACTACTTCAGAGGAATCGAGTCGAGCTCCCACTCATGCTATAGAACCCAATCTAGAACAACCATATGACGTAAATCTAAACTTAAATATTGATGTGGAATTATTAAATCAAATTAATTTAAAATATAAAGATGACTGGAATGGTACCGATAATTATTTTAAAATGCCTCATTATTACCTTAAGCATCATAACGAAATAGATGGGGCTCTGAATTATTTAACATCCATAAGTCAAAGTTATGGTGGTCTGAAAAGTAAAAGTTATAGTTCGAATAAGTATGATCAAATTATTTTATTTATACAAGACTATAAGGATAGATTAAAAAAAAATTCAATCTAGTATACCCTTTATCAGACAACAAGGAACTGGAATATTTATGAATTGTGATGAAATGATTTCAAAATTATACACTTTGATAGGTAGCAGAGTAAACGGAAATACATCTGATGAGGTGAGAAATGAAGCTATTGATATTTTGGATTCGTTAATGCGAAATAAATTTCTTACGAAGAGAAATTACAATTCAATATATAAAAATTATTTCTAATAAATGGTGTTGTTAAACATTGAAGGTAATGAAAGTATCATTGATATAACATTTAGTCAACCAATCGAATTGAATCGTAATTGGGGTTATGAAATAGGTTTGAATCAGTGTACTTTGTGGTATTCATGGCATAATATAAGTGATAAATTTGGAAATAATACATTTCAATACAGGAAAGATGAAGATAATAATGCAACAGAATGGATGAATGTTACTATTCCTAATGGGATGTATAACGATGATTGTTTGAATTATTTTTTGTGTCAGTATTTTGATACCCCAAAAGATAAATGTCCTATTGTAATTTCATCCAATCCAGCATCTATGAGATTTGTCATCATATTACAAGAAAAATATGTGTTTAGATTTAATAGTGACTTGTGTCAGATTTTAGGATTTGAGAAGGATAGTGAGATATCTAAGAAAATCAATGAAGGTACAAAGCTTCCGAATATAACAAGAAGCGTTGATAAAATACAAATTCACTGCTCTCTTGTAAACAGTTCTATCGTAAACAAAAGTAAATCAGATGTCATTTGGACATTTGTTCCTAATACAGAACCGGGTTGTCAAATTGTTGAGAATCCTAGACAATTAATCTACCTTCCTATTAACACAAAAGACTTTATTTACTCCTTGAGAATGACAATTACTGATCAGTTGGGAAGACCTATCGATTTGAATGGTGATAACGTTGGATACGTGCTGCATTTAAGAAAAGGTTATTGATTAGTGAAATAAAATTATTTACCTATAAATGTTGATTAATAATAAGCGATTACTTTATAAAAAGCAGTATGGAAGTGGAATCGGTAGTGTATTCAAAAACATTGTTAATTCCCAGTTATTTCAAACGTCAGCAAAAGAAATAAAAGATGGGGCTATGTCAATGTATAATAATATTATTAAACCGAGATTTGAGTTGTTGAAAAACAGAGCAATAGAATATGGGAAAGATCTGATCAATGTAAACAAGAAGGAACTCATTGATGTAATTGGAAACAAAAAATCGATGAAGGATCTTATCGGTACAAATAAAAGGATTTTAAATCAAAGAAGTCAGGACTTGATCAAAACGTTAATGACTGGAAATGGATTAAAGATTCTGAAATAAGTTTTATTTAATAATTTCTTTCTTATATAAATGGCAGTAAATAAAGTTATCAGTCCGCAATGGAATATATTTGACGAACCGCTTGTGGATGATACAGTGGTAAAATACGAATTTAAAGAAATTCGAGAAACAGACGTGAATGTATCTAATAAATCAGAGTTTGAATTCGTAACGAAGAAATTAGATTCCTGGTTTTATCCAAGTGAAAGTTATCTTGATGTTAGTGTAAGAATAGTGAAAGAAAATGGAGATAATATAGCTGCAACCGATATTGCTACTTTGACGAACAATGGATTTAATTTATTCAGTACCGCTGAATATGTAATAAACGATGAATCGGTTGAAAAAATTAATCATGTTGGTATTACAACTACCGTTACAAAGTTGATTGAATACTCTGATGATTATTCTAGAAGTGCAGCAAGAAATCATTTCTGGTATAAGGATTATAATCAAGGAAAAGAAATTAATCCTGTTATTGCTTCGTTTACTGCAGGGGCTGCAGCAGGGGGTGGAACAGTCAGTTTGAGAAATAATAATAATTATAATAAAGGATTTGAAAAAAGATATAACAGAACAAAGAGCAGTAAATTAGTAAATATGTATTTACCATTATCAGAATTGTTTGGATTTCTGAAAGGAAACAAACGATTCTTCAGAGGTGCATCGCATAAATTATTTCTAAGAAGAAATGATGATAACAACATGATTATAAGAAATGGGAATACTAATTTCAAAGTAGTAATCGAGTATTTATCCTGGAAGATCCCTATTGTAGCTCCTAGTATCGAAATGATGAGTGAATTAGAAAAGGGTCTTGCTAAGGATAAAAAGCATAATCTGATGTGGGAAGCATGTAATACTTATAAAAGCGATGTTAGTCAAAATAAGGAACACACTTGGAAAGTTATTTCTGAGAGAAACAATCCAACAAAAGTAGTTGTGATGCTACAGAAAAATGAAAAGCATAACAATCAATTAATGAATAATATGGTGTTTGATCATATGAATTTAACAGACATAGAACTTAGAATTAATGGGGATAAATATCCTGAAGAACCACTTAAATGTGATTTTAGCGATGATAAATGTAAATACTCAAACCTTTACAATAGGTTCATACATTTGGGTTATAAACAATTAGCATTTGATACTGGTAGTGTTGTTAGTATAGAAGAATTTAAAGAAGTATATCCACTATTCTGTTTCGATGTTTCCAAACACGAGTCAAATATTTATAATGGAACAACTGCTGATATTGAAATAAGTTTAACGTTGAAAGATAATCAACCCGTACCATATAATGTTTACTGTGTTATATATTATGAAAGAAAAGCTACGTTAGATATTATCAATAAAAATATGTATGTGAGTTTGTGAGCCTGGATTTTTATTTAATAAAATCATCCCCTAATAAATGGAGTCCACAAAGGAAGTCTTGAATACAATCAGAATGAATAAATACAATGAGACAATCAGGAAAGAAGAACTAGTTCTAGGACTGAAATATACTATTGTTAAAATGAGAATTGCTAAGACAAAATATGGTGATAAGTTGGTTGTAGTTATTAATCATAATGACAAACCCTGTGATTTGTTTATAACTCAGAAATATAATGCCATTGCTAACGAATTACTTTTAAAGAAAAATCTAGTTTTGCAGCCTATTGTACGCGAAAACAAGAACAAAGAAACATATGTGGATTTAGAACTGTTTACTCTGTAATATTTGAATAAAAAATGAAAAATGTAAAAAAAAAGAAGTAGTAGTATATTGTAGTATTTTATATGTAGTAAAGGGTAATATTCTCATTTCTTGTATCCTTTATTTTGGAAGTAAGAAAATAAAAATGTTCTTAAAAAGGGGGATAATTTGGTAAAAAGGATGTTAAAATTTAAGAAATTGATGTTAAAATGGGGTTTTGAAATTGGGGGGAGGGTGGAGTGGGAGCCCCTTTATATAACTACTAACTGTCAGTGAAAAAGTATAAACTCTGAGGCTACTTTCAGATACCGGATTAAACTTGTGTTGGGCAAAGAAAGGCTTAAATTTTCAACTTGGATTATTTGACCATTGTTTAATCCCCTTCCGTCACTGCGACCAGTTAATTGGACAAAATTAAAACACTATTTCCTCCGTACATATGAGGAATTTCGTGAATCTGATTGAATCGATATGCTCTCCTGTTTACGTCCTACATCATAGGGGCTTCAAATATCACAGTGCGTGACTAATTTTCATCTTAGGTGATCCTGATAATCGACAATGTCGAAAAATATAGAATTGGAGGAAGTAGGTAAAACATATTTTTGTTTCGGCACTTTTAAAACAGGATTGACGTTAACTGGACTATGTGACTAGGTTCAGATCAATAATTGAAGCATTAATTTTAAGATTCGAGGCCGTTTAAAGTCTTGAAGAACATTGTTTCTTATCAGAATATTGTACAAGATGTTCACTGCTGCACGCAATTCTTATTTCTTGTCCAGTTGAGTGGACAACGTTACACGCGCTCTTTAATCAGCAAGTTAAAAAATTTCTGCATGTCCCACGAGAACGTTTCGACTGATGAGTAATAACGTTCTCAACAACGTTTCGACAGATAAGTGACAACGTTCTCAACAACTTTTCGACAAACGAGCGAATTTGCCCGTTCAGTGAACAGCTCGATATAAAGGAGTATAAAAGAGAAAAGCCCTGTCCATGGGGCTTCAAGCTTTATGTATTCCCCAATTCTGATGGCTTGGTGTATAATTTGAAGTGTACCAAGGAAAGAAGACCATCAGCTGACGAAAACAAATCTTTGGGACTTGGTGGTGGTGTTGTCATGAAACTTATGACAGGATGGAAGATCCCAAAGGAAGGGATTAGGTAGACAGAAGGAGTGGCATGGAACTGGCACCGTCCGTGCCAATCGCATCACTTGGTCGCCTGTCAAGTCGGAAAAAGAGACGAAAACAATGAAGGACTAGGAGCAATGGAAGAGCTTCTTTCAGGTGTAAAGAAGCTACTTATAGTGCGGTGGCTTCACACAGTTTCTTGGTTGGCATGGTTGGCACAGCTTGGTTGGCATCAAGACAATTGCAAATGCTCGAAGGTGGTCTACAGCTGAGTGTGGCTACATTCAAAGTTGACAACCAGAGGTCCTCAGAAGAAACAATGCCAGCATAGGTAGAGTTGATAAAATCTTCCAGCTTATGAGTTTGTACCGTCCTTTCATCTGGTTTCGGAAGTGGCAATTGCGATTCATTTTTTGCATATCAAATATCTTGCTGAATCAAATATTGCAACTTCTTATCACTGGCCAGGAAAGCAGAAGTGGATCTCGTTGCATGCCGAAAGAGATTGCCTCTGCTCTTTACCAAGCTACCTCGTCCAATCCCACGATCAGCAGGTCGATCAAGGGAGTTGTATGGAGGCATGGAGGATCAACTGACGCCAGGAAGAAAAAAATGGCCACAAAGCTGTTTCTGACGTACGATGCGATCACCACTGGCCTGGCAAAACAGGCGAAAGCTTGCACTGAGATCCAAGATGAGGGTCAGCAAGCTCTAAATTACAACAATTTGTGAAAAATACGTAAGTTCAGGGGTAATTTGTGAAAAAATACGAAGTTCAGGGGTCCCCTGAATTCGTCAATAATTTACTTAATAAATTAAATTACTTATAAGATTTTGTAATGTTCAATTATTTTTACTGACATACTCAACCGGCACTGTGGCCTCCTGCCACGATCTATGTTCTTATTTAGCAATGCGTTGGATACATTAGATGTATTGTTGTGGACCTGTGGCTACCATGGTGGGATCAGTTCCTGATAAGCTTAATATAATATGTTCGAACTGCTCTTCGAACCAGACACGTATGCAGAAACATTGCTTCAACACAAAAGTGATCTATAAGTAGCAGTACAGTAATTTCTGAAAGCATGCTATTATTCTGATCATAAAGACCCCACCCTACATAGAGATAATACTCAGACTGACGCAAATTTTGGTGAAGTGTCATTAGGCCTCGATGATCATGCAAGATCTGGGAGGATTCTTTAGTAGCTATGCGATCGCCCACCAGGCATCTCTATCCATTGGATAATCCCGAGATTTAATCTTGAGGCGGTGCTCGGTTGTGAAAGGGACGCCACACAGAGACGGGCGAATCCAAATCCAGATTCAGATTCGAATCCAGGATTCTTCCTTTCAGCCGGATTCGAATCTTCTGCTTTTCAGGCTGGACTCGGACTCGAATTCCTAGACTTCATCCTTCTACTTTCCGTTTTCCCAATTTTTACACTTTGTGCTTAGGTAATCCAACTTTTTGGTCTCCACCACCAAACCATCGTCAGTAATCTATCACGTTATCTGATTACCTTAGATATCAGTGCTTTTTGTCACCTCTGATTTTAAACCATAACCTATGGACATGATTTGATTTTTGTTAAGGTCGGATTCGAATCCGGATTGGATTCGAATCCTCAGCACGAAATCGTGGATTCGGAATTGGATTCGTACCTAGCCCTGGATTCGGATTCAAATCCTTTTCATGATCGGATTCGTCCATCTCTGACGCCATATAAGGGCAATTGTGGCGGTCCGGAAAGCTCCGCGGGCTTATCCTCCGTGTGTTCTTGAGACTACGGCTAAAAGTCGCTTCGCTTTCCGAGGCTGTCCTGGCATTCCACTGCTTATGGAAAGTGACACCGGCCTAGACTAGCCGGCAGCGGTTGCCACGTGTTAAAATATCAAAATCAGCATGTTCAGAAGCGGTTGAAGTAATCGCCTAACTTATGGCCAGCACCGCCGATTCTGGCCGGTGCCAGTCAGTGCCGGGAAAGGGTGTACAGTAGGTGCCGAGAGTGGACAACCCCTCGATAAACAGCTAGCCAAGCAGATTTTTTCACAAAACTTCCAGTTTTTTCCTACATCAAGGTAGTCAACCTTCTGAATGAATGTAATATTAATTACGCACTTCTCAAGGCCGCAAGTGCACTAAAATTAAGAAAGAAACATAAACTAATAATTACTATTTACTAAACGGCTATTCACGAATGAGGTTACGGATGCAAATGGAGCAAAGAATGAAGAAAAACTTCCTTATTGTATGGCAGGGTAGATGAAGACCTAGTCTATGTCCAAAGAATAGTCTCGAGAGATGAAAGAAAAAACATTTCAAAGAAGATCGCAGTGCAGTCTCGCCGCATGCGAGTTACAACATTTGACGAGATCCATCACATTAAACTGATGAGATATGTTATGATTCTTTCAAAATCACAGACACAATTCGTTCAAATCGTAATTAATATTTTCAATAATAAAATGTGACAAGCCATAGGTCAAAACAGACAAATAAATAATACGACAAATAAATAAATAAGTGGAATAAGAAATGGTTTTAAAATGATTCAACGGGCTACTGGCACCGCGTGTGCGGCTTGATTTTTTCTTACGCTGTTATATTTTTCCTTGTCTTAATTGATACAATACTCTCGACAATACTGAACTTTTTTGCATTAGCTTGGTTTTTCGGCAGAAGGTATGGTATAAACAGACTACTTATTCTAAGTAGTGAACTTCAAATCCCACAAGGGGTCATTTTGTCTTTCAATTACGGACAACAAACTCTATATTTGACGTTGCAAAACTTACAAGTCAGCTAAATTTGTTAGAGCTATATTTCGGCCCTTTTGGCAAGGATCCTCTTCAGGCTCAAGCCGCTCAAGCTGGAAAATGAACTTCAGGAAAAGCAATTAAAGTTTTTTTAAACAATTAGTGTTTTTCCACAAGTTTATTTTCCAACTTGAGCCTGAAGAGGACCCTTGCCAAGAAGGGCCGAAATATAGCTCTTATGAAATGTAGCTGACTTATCCGTTTTGCACCGTCAAATATGATTCGCAGTCAGCTTGGGCTGAAGGAATATCCAGCAAATTCTACCTCCACTTGCTTTCTCTATCTTCAAATTAAGCCTGCGACTTTGTTTAGAAAAAAAAAAAAATAAATATCGGCTTCAAATTTCCCCGTCCCTAGTAAATTCGTCTGACCGATATTTATCATCATTCGTACCTTCTTTTATTTCTCATTTTAACTCTTGATGCTTCATTATATTATTTCCCATTTTAATTTTGTTGTGTGACATGTAATATAATATGTAGGCCTATTCATTATTATCATGTACTGTATATATTGTCCATCACTGTTTTGACATGTGCTACGTCATGACGATCCTCTGCTAGCCATGCTATGTTGTACTATTATGGAGATAAAGAATATATTATAATTATTATTAGATTTCCTTTCCTGTCTCCGTCATTACAATTCTTGACTGTTTACGAGGCTCTGATGGTGGCCTATAACAGATCAAAATAAATAAGAAAATTCTTCACTTCTCACGGATGTAGGTACTTGTCACAGTTGCGATTTTGCAGATACCATAGTATATGTGATAGTGCAAAACGGATACGTCAGCTGAATTTTATTGGAGCTATGAGCGTGTTCCACCCTTCTACAAATAATAACTATTAGTTACTATTTCCGTTCCAACCTCACCAAAAGTTACTACGCTGACCGTTCCAACCTTCTCGAAATAGTAACTATTTGCTTACCACGCTCGGGAGCGTAGTAACTACGGGTCTGTGTAACGTGATTGGTCGGATTCGTCCATGGCATATTCTGCTGGAAAATAGAAAAATCCTTCCAGCCTTGACGGCAAAAAGTCAGAATTCGTGACGTCATACGTAGTAACTATGCTGAGTAGGATGGAACACGCTCTGTATTTCGGCCCTTCTTGGCAAGGGTCCTCTTCAGGTTCAAAACCTCTCACGTTGGAAAAAAAGAACTTGTGGGAAAACAAACTAAAGATTCTAGCTTAGCATTAAATGTAATGCTAATTTAAAGGCCGAAATATAGCTCCAGTAAAATTCAGCTGATCTATCCGTTTTCCACTATCAAATATGATTCGCAGTCAGCTTGAGCTGAAGGAATATTTACCATGGCATATGATACCACGGTAACTGGAGTTGCATTTTGACATTTTTGCAGTTACTATAGTTTCTTATACTACGGTTGCTTTCAGAAAATGACAAATTGCCGAATTCGCGCTTATTTTATTTCCCAAAATAAATTCTTGCATCCACTAACATCAGAAATACCCAACATATTTACCACTAGAAACCAAGGGTCTTGTGTTGGTGACGATGAACGTAGAATGACTTCGGATACCACGGTCAGTTGCTACGATCGGAACCGTTGTATTCAGAAAGCACGGTAACTGAACAGATACTCAGTAACTGACCGTGGTGTCAGATGCCACGATAACTGCAAAGTCTACTATTGAAGGTACTATCTGCAAAAACATAACTTATAAGTTTCAAATTTCGTAAAAAGAACAGGCTACCTTTTCTATGGTGGACAAAACTATCCACAATCTATCCAAGCTGCTGCACAACCGCTTTGTAACTACTGGACTCCAGTCGCGTTTCAGAGATGGACGCGAGACAAATCTACGATCGTCGAAAAACGAAGAAAGAAACAACTACCCGCCCAGCAAAGATGTTTTATCGGACTGCTAGCTTCGCTACCATCTTTTCGGGTTATTCACCCTTCCCACTAAGCTATGGAAGGGTATGTGGATTCAGAACAACGTGCTAGCGTTTGAGATAAACTGGGATTAATGGGATCAACTTGACAAACTTGACAAATTAATGTGTTTAAGTGAATAGTGGTGCGATTAGACTGGGTGCGCGTAGGGGCAAATGCCATGCGAACAGGATAGGTGTTCAACGAAATGATAGGGTCTTACTAAAAGAGTAAAGCGGACATGTCCTTCTAGACTCGATAGACTTATGATGTACACATCTAGTTACAGGTGTGATGACTGTACTGTCAGAAGTTCCGTAACATTTACAAAAGTATGTTCCTTTTAACAGATATGATATGATATTTATTACCCTAAAAGCCCAAGAGCCATGGCAAAACAAACAAAAAAAACACAATGACGAACTTATTTCTCAACCACTAAAACTACAAAAAATAGGAGATAACACACAACCTAATCTGTAGACGTTTCGCAATATTTCCGTTATGACATTTGAAGTGAATTTGTATGCTAAAAGTAACGTTGCAAACCCTATTTATAATGTTATGTTTTGCAGAAACATAACACTCAAATACTCATAACGTTTCTGTAACGTCCACGAGTAGTGTGTTCTCTCGTACCTGTATTAATAGCCCAGACTTGTGTAGATAGTAAGAACATTCTGACAGTGTGAAAGCTACTTTTACTGCTGATTACGTAAAGACGGCAAGAAATACGATAAGACCAAAGAATATGTCCACCCTAGGTGTAGCGTTTGGTTGAGATCGCTCAAAGACTCCGGACGCCTCAGGCACTTGCTTGCATGAAAGACTGCAATATGGACGTCAACTAGCTTTGCACCGCTCGAGTAAACTCGATACGTGAAGCCAAACAGTAATGAATGCAGAATACTGGCCGAGCACTTCTTTCATAATCAAGAAGCTCATATAGCACTCGCAAGGCTGGTTCAGAGGATGAAAGTAGGAACGTGTTGCGAGAGCAACACTTTGGTTTTGTCCTCGAAATATTATGGCACTTGAGCTTACTCAAGTGCCATATAGCGATCGTAATGTCTGTCTGTCTGTCAGTCTGTCCGCATTTTGCTAGTTTGGGCCCTTCCACATGACCTAGGATAATAAAACTTGGCAAGCATATCAGGGACCCAACCGGATTAACTTGGAAAGAATCATTTCCCCGATCCGACCATCAATGGGGGAGTGGCAACATGGGGAATCCGGAAATTAGTAACATTCATAACTTTGGAACGGATAATCGGGCGTGCATTAAACTTGACAGGTATCAAGAACAAATGTCTCGGATGTTCATTGTCAAATTCGGATCGGATCCGATAACTGGGAGGGGGACACCCGAAATCTCTTGAATGCATTTTCTAGTTTTCGTCAAACCCCTACCCCTTTCTTCGCACTAGTATAGCTCTGCGCATGGATGAGTCATTCTTTCATCACACTAGTATAGCCCCAGGGTTGGTCACCAAAAGTAACTTCGTATACCCTGGAAAGTAACCCAAAAGTATCTCAGAGTAACCCAATGCAATGTAACCCAAAGTAACCAAAAATAACCCAAAGTATCCTGAAGTAACTCGTACACCCTGGTTCTTGGTAACCAACCCTAGGTATAGCCGTGCTCGTGGATGATTTGCTAGGATTCGTTTGGAGAGAGCTACATCAATCGAAGGTCGAAGGGGTTGGCAAAATATGTTGTTGAACCTTAGTAGGGGTTGATATAGCGGATAATCGGGCGTGCATTAAACTTGACAGGTATGAAGAACAAATGTCTTGGATGTTCAGTGTCAAATTCGGATCGGATCCGATAACTGGTGGGGGCTGCAGGGCTGGAGAACTTGAAATGCTTTTTCTAGTTTTCGTCAAACCCCTACCCCTTTCGTCGTACTTGTATAGCTCTGCGCATGGATGAGACATTCTTTCATTACACTACTATAGTTCTGCTCGTGGTTGAGTCATTCTTTGCTAGAATTCGTTCGGAGAGAAATAGATCAATCGAAGGTTGAAAGGGGTTGGCAAAATATGTTGTTGAACCTTAGTAGGGTTTGATATAGACTAGGGGGCGCTAGGATGATGAAACTTGGCAGGCGTATCAGGGACCCGACGAAACCAACCTGGAAATAATCAGTTTCCCGATCCGACCATTTGGGGGAGTGGAGGGTGGGGAATCTGGAAAATTGAGTGGTGTGTAACTTTCGAACGGGTGATCGGATTGAAATGAAACTTAATTTCTGAATAAATGACAGATCTCTGATGTTCCATTTGAAGTCCGAACTGATTTCGACAGCTATGGAGGAGTTGGGGGGGGGGGGGAGGCCGGAAATCCCGAGAAACGGTTAGAATGGAGGGATTGGAGGGAAATTTGCTGGGAATAACCAGCATCTGCTCCAGATAAATCGTTTACACATTGGACTGGATCCGGACACTCGGGTGGAGGGACTGGAGGGGTGTTTCCCGGAATTCCGATGATGGTGGTTCTGGGGATTTTCACGACGAAACTTGGGAGGCGTATCAGGGACCCTATCAAACTGACGTTTAAATAAAAATTTACTCGATCCGATAGTCGTGGGGGAGTAGAGGAAGGGGGAATCCGGAATATTGAGTCATGCGTAACTTTGTAACGGGTGATCGGATTTGAGTGAAATTTTGTAACTGAACAGAGACATGTCTCTGGTGATCTTTTCATGTCCGGACCGGATCCGACAACAACTGGGGGGGGCGGGATATGTGACCGGCTTAGACTGGAGAGATAGGGATGGAACTTTGTGGGAATAACAGCTAACAGATGCTCCGGATAAATCATTTACAGAACCGGATTGGCTCAGGCGACTGTGGGGGGAGTTTAAGGGGGAGTCCGGAATTCCAATGATCGCGAGTAAGGTACTTCCAAATGTGCTAGGACGATGAAACGTGGCTGGAATATTAGAAATTCGACAAGATTGGCTTAGAATTCGCCATTTTCCAAATCCTACCATTCCTTAAAGTACCAATCATGACCGCAAATTAAGAAAAATATTTTTGCCTCAAGGGTTTTGCTTACAAATAAGGTTCTAGCTCCCTTAAAGTGCGATCTTCACCGCAAGGTCGAAAAGTACTTTTTATGAAACGATACATCGCAACCAATTATCATTTGTGGCACAAAGGCTCTAAAGGCTCTACTGTTGACCAAACTGTATATATCAATGATCCCTAAGAACCTGCTATCGTTTTTGCCTCAAGGGTTTTGCTTACAGATGCATTTCTAGCGCCTTTAAAACGGGAAATTATGCAGCAACAATTTAAAGAAGAAATGTACTTGATATAAATATCGAAACCATACTGAAGACCATTGAACCGCCCAACGAAGAAGAGGAGTTCTAGAAATTCAGTAAATGCTAAAAAAAAAAAGTACAGTACTTTTTACTTACTAGTGTATAATAAAATAATATTCGACTCTGTACAAAACTCCCAAACAAAAAACTCCCACCAACATTTTGCCTACCCTTGCAAGTGCCATATGAGCTTTCAGCTCTTTTTTTTTTTTTTCCTAGCCCTCCGATTTCATTCTATTCCTGGTAACTGGTAAGGGTCTAACCTGTGCGGTTTTACGGAAAGCGTGGACCTTAGGCCACATGGATACGAAATTGATGAATATGACATTACGTATGGGAAAGATCTGTAGAACTCTCGCCTGGGGCCAAAGGATGGTTTTTGCCTGTCCTCGAGCTAGAGCCTACGGTGTGCAAAGTGAAGTGGAGTTATATAGCCCATGTCAGAGAGGACTATCTGAAACTGTGCAGCCAACCTTTCGTTTCATCGAACCACGTTTCTGCTTTCGAGTGGAAAGCTCCGTTCTAGCATGCAAGCAGGCAGGCACCAGTTTCAGATTGAAGATGGACTATACATATATGCGGCAGATACTCGGCCCCAGAGCCAACATATCTTCTTTGAGTCATAAATAGAAAAATCTACATAAACAAAAAAGTGGCTTTTTCCCACAGGTCCGAAACTGCTGCCATCTATTGTTTCTATCCATTTTTGTTCGCGATTTCAGCTTAGTTTATCGTTCGTTTTTTTTTGCACTTGGGTTTGCGTTAGAGAAATAGAAACTAGGGCTTATCCTTTGCTCCTGTCTAGGTGGTAACGTTAGTTAGTTGGCCTACGGCAAAAAAAGCAACTTTTGAACTAAGACAGGTAGAATTTTTTTTTTCAACGGCAATTGACAGGCGTGGATGAGCTAATCAAAGTATATGGCATCCATTTTTTGGTAAAAAAAATTTGTTCATGAGGTACACCAGTTTGAAAGTTTCAAGGGGTCGACAACTTCAGTAGTAAGATACACATTGAAACCAAAAATAGGCGATACCAGTTGTGAGACATGTAGGGGACTTGTACGCAACAGTCAACTGTTAGCTCATAATCATCTTCGGCAACGAGGGGTTTGCAGCTTTTGCTAGTTGGTGTACTGTTATATGTTTCCGGTGTATTCGATGGTAAAAACAATTTGATTCCCAATTGTAAGACACGCAAGGGACTCGTAAGTAATAATCGGCTGTCATCCATTTTTTTGTACAAAAATTCCTTCATGAGATACACCAGTTTGAAAGTTTCAAGGGGTTGACAACTTCAGAAGTAAGGTAAATATTGATACCAAAAATAGGCCGATACCAGTTGTGAGACATGTAGGGGACTTGTAAGTAACAGTCGACTGTTAGCTCTTAATCATCTTCGGCAATGAGGGGTTTGCAGATTTTGCTAGTCGGTGTACCTGTTATTTGTTTCCGGTGTATTCGATGGTAAGAACAATTTGGTTCCCAATTGTAGGACATGTAAGGGACTTGTAAGTAATAATCGGCTGTTGTGCTACAATCATCTTCAGCGATGAGGGGTTAGCAACTTTAGCTAGCTGGTGTATCCCGAGTGAAAATAAAGATAGAGACAATTTATAGTTCCTATGACCCTATTGTCACGATACAAACCATGTATACGTGATTGGTCATTGTTTTGTATTGGTTCTATTTGCGTCTAAAGTTGCTGTAGTCTAATAGTTTTGTATCATTCTCAGTAGGTACCTGTCAATCATTAATGAAGCGGCTTTTATGGTCTGGTATGGGAACAAAAAGGTTTAGGGCTCTTAGGGGGATCGAACCCTCAGACCCAAGTCGCTTTTGTTGTGAACCAAAACGAAGACGAACTAGAGTGGGATCGATCCTGCGACCTTTGTATCAAGTACTTTAGACGTTGGCCCACGCGGCTGTCGTCACTTGTTATAAATGCTGATTGTATGAAGTGATGCAGTTTATGGATCAAAATAAGACCGAAGTTATTTGACTCGCTGTCTGAGGAAATTTGATAAAAGAAATAGTTTTGGTACAATTGATCCTTGAATTATGGTTGTCTCTTTTGAAGTTACTCCTGTTTTAAGATTTCCTCTAGTTGCGGCCGTCGGGAGAAAATGCAACGAGTCTTAAACTCCCTAGTCTTACCGTTATTTTTTTTTTTATCTAGACCAAAATCAAGGTGGTACTACGACTTCCGAGCCTGACAAGCTGGCTTTAGCAGAATCTCTGATAAGCGGCGTCACTTACGAAATAGTAGTAGCAATTTGTGCGGCTTTTGCTTTTCCCTTTTCGGCTCTAGCTTAAAGCTTTTTTTGGAGATTTTCACCTTTTGCCAAGTCGTCTTTTCTTATCTACTTATCTGTTCTTCTTGGATACAAATTTAACTTTTGACAGATAGTGGTGAACTACAGCGAGTTCCCTTTTTGCAGGCGCGAAAAAGGCGAAAGTCGC
Source organism: Branchinecta lynchi (assembly GCA_023053575.1). Taxonomy (NCBI): domain Eukaryota; kingdom Metazoa; phylum Arthropoda; class Branchiopoda; order Anostraca; family Branchinectidae; genus Branchinecta; species Branchinecta lynchi. Next base: position 15,048,474 of record JAKZAP010000013.1, on the reverse strand, counting down.
CGTTTGCCTTTGTGACAAAAGCGGGATATGGTCAAACAGCTCCAAGGACCGTGTAGGAAAACGTAAAAAATAAATAAAAAGCCGTTAAAACGGCAAGTGAAAAGGTTAGGTGAGAGTTATGTCGGATTCCGACCTAACTCTCCTTTCTTAGTAATACGTTTGAGTACTCATTGACTCTAACCTGACTTGGAATCAGATGTAATAAATGACTAAAATAGGATTGAATAAAACTGGTCAGTTAGAGTTATGTTCATAGCGTTATTTTGTTCCTTCTTGGCAAGCGTTAAAAGCTTTTCAAACCGAAGAGGATCCTTAGGGCTGAAATATAACCGTGGAATATGTACATTTTAAGTTGTTTCTTATTCGTTTATATTATATTATATTATAACGAGTAAGTTGGAGAAGATCTTAGATATTGCGAATATTATATCCCCAAGAAAGGGAAGCGTAATTTCAGTTTCGCAATGTGGATTTTTTTGTTAACTTACTTAGAGTTCTTGTCTAGTCTTTTGTACTACGTTACTTTGATTCTCTGTAGTTTCGATGTCAAAAGTATTGGGCATATTCACTGTTTGTGGGAAATCATTTAAACATACATTAGTTGTCTTTTGACGTTCCTGTAATCCAGCGACCGGCAAATACGAAACGATTCCGGTCATACCTTGGAACATATGCACGTCTTCCGCACATGCCTAGGAACATAGGCACGTATACCAGTTGTCTTCTGACGTCCTTGCAATCCGAAGACCGTAACGTACGTAATCATTCAGCTCATACCTTGGAACATATGCCCATTAGCTAAGATCCGCTAAAGTTTCACCGTTGGAAGATAAAACACATTCAGGCTTCTCTAAGGACGTATAGACCAGCAGTCAGGAAATCTGGGGAACCCCAGAAACAATACGAGCATGGGCATTTTGGTATGGTTATCTATAGTTCTCTGTCTTTTTTTTTCACTCGGGTACCCGTTATCTGTTTCCGGTGAACTTTATGTCTATCACGGGAGAGGGACTTGTAAGTAGGAATCGGTTCACGAGGGGCTAGAAATTTGTGGAAATTGGTGCACATTGTCTTCAGTTTCTATAAATGTAACGGTAAGAAAGTTTGTATCGATGGTCTACCGCTGTAACATAGGATCAACTGCTTACGCAACGGGTACAAACGACAATGTAAAACAATGAGGTAGTTTCGTAATAATTAACAGTGTCATCTATGGTATTTTAATCCTGAAAAGTTACGCATAGCTTTACAATACCAACTAGATTATATAAGATATTGTCCCAAGTTTGCATCCGTCGCGATGTCTACGATTGAAAAGGATAAAGTTTAACTGACTGTAAATTCAATTTAGCCCCCTTTTCCGACATTCTTTTGTTGCTGTTTTTACAACGCTGAGGAATAGCCTTTGATCATGTGATTACTGATTGTGTTCTTCTTAGAACATACCGTTTTATAAGGACAACTTCAGCATTTAGCCGACAGCGAAGAAACAAAACCTCGCAACACTTTAGTTGGCGACGCCGGTCAAAGGTTGCCACAACACTTCACGTTGCCCAGGCAACGTAGGTCTAGTTTGACATGGTTTGTTCTGATCATTAGTAAGTAAGTTTTTTTGTTGCACTTGGCTATAATGATGCGCACTTAAGGCTGCTAGAAATTCATCTGTGACCAAAAGCCCTGAGGTAGAAAAGATAACGGGCCCTTGGGGATCATTGATTTGTAGCATTTGGTGAAAAGTATTTTTTTCGCTTTCCAGTTAAGACGCGCGCTTTAAGGGTGCTAGAAATTCATTTTGTAGCAAAATCCTTGTGGCAAAAATAATCTTGTGCCGAAATGTATCGTTTGCTCAAAAACACCTTTTCGGATCCCAAAACGTAAGTGACTGTTAGCACGATAACTCTCGAAGGGGTGTATTCAAACTTGGCAAGAGGACTCTTTGGGTCAAAGTAAATATCAAGTTCGTAGATGAGCCATGTAGCCTCATATTTAGGGGTGGGGGAGAGGTTTCTAATTAATGTTTGAAGCCAAGCTGACTCATTCATTGCAAAGAAAATAGAACAAGACCAAAGGTGTCGATGGGATCCTAAAAATCTAAGATTTGATCCAGACAATTCGGTCTTGTCTTCGCCAGGCTAATCATCAGAGAAAACCGAGTTCAGATATTCTATCTACCTATCTATACTCTATAAGCCATATCTATTTTGACGATATTGACCGAAACTTCCTGCTTTACTACTGCCAAATTTGCGGTTTCGCCCGAATTCCGAGCGAACTACTAGTCCAGCAAAAAAGAAAAATTCAGAAACGAAGCCGGCGTATCTCCTTATCCCTATAAAGAAATCTAATCAACTTTAAAAAAAATGTTGACTTATTCGTCTCCTCTTACCCCTAAATATATCATCTAATCAACTTCAGATAAAGCTTTTACTTTTAACATATTTTCCAGTTTTGGCCGGATTACAGGCGAACTAGTTGTCCGGCGAGAAAATGGTTTTCACCATCGGGTTCAGCATGTCTTCTTACCCATAAATCAAACATTTAATCAACTTCAAATGAAACTGTTACTTTTAACCAACTTTCCGGTTTTGGCCGGATTCCGGACGAACTGCTTGTCCGGCGACAAAATAATTTTCACCATCACGCTCAGCATGTCTTCTTACCCCTAAATCAAACATTTAATCAACTTCAATTGAAACTTTTACTTTTAACCAAATTTCCGTTTTTTGCCGGATTCCGGAAGAACTACTCGTCCAGCGAGAAAATTGTTTTCAGTATCGTGCTCAGCATGTCTTCTTACCCCTAAATCAAACATTTAATCAACTTCAAATGAGACTTTTACATTTAACAAACTTTTCGGTTTTTACCGGATTCCGGACGAACTACTTGTCCGGCAAGAAAATGATTGTCACCATCGTGCTCAGCATGTCTTCTTACCCTATAATCGACTATAACATTAGCTGTTTAAAAATATTTTGTTTCTCCCTTAAATTGAACCCCCACCCCCAAATATAGGGCTACAGAGCCCATCTACGAACTCGACCTTACCCTTGACCCAAACAATCCTCATACGAAGTTTCATCAAAATATCTCATTCCCTTCGTGAGTTATCGTGCTTACAGACGGACAACTTTTGAAATGTCATAGGTATCCCTCCACTTACGTTTTGGGATCCCAAAAACGAGATTTTCGGGTTTTTGGGATCCCAAAACGTAAGCGGAGGGATACCTATGACATCGCAAAAGTTGTCCGTCTGTCAATCCGTCTGTAAGCACGATAACTCTCGAAGGGAATGAGATATTTTGATGAAACTTGGTGTGTGGATTCGTTGGGTCGTCGGACCAGTCAAGTTCGTAGATGGGCTTTGTAGACCTACATTACGGGGTGGGGGAGGGGTTTCAAATTAAGGGGTAAACAAATATTTTGAAACAGCTAATGTGATAGTCGATTATGGAGTAAGAAGACATGCTGAACACGATGCTGAAAACCATTTTGTCATCGGAACTGTTCGCCCGGAATCGGAAAGTTAGTTAAAAGTAAAAGTTTTATTTTAAGTTAATTAGATGTTCGATTTAGGGGTAGGAAGACATGCTGAACACGATTGTGAAAACCATTTTGTCATCGAACAAGTAGTTCGCCCGGAATCCGGCCCAAACCGGAAAGTTTGTTAAAAGTAAAAGTTTTATTTTAAGTTGATTAGATGTTCAATTTAGGGGTAGGAGGACACACTGAACACAATGGTGAAAACCATTTTTTCGACGGACAAGTAGTTCGCCCGGAATCCGGCCCAAACCGGAAAGTTGGTTAAAATTAAAAGTTTTAGTTGAAGTTGATTAGATGTTCGATTTAGGCAAGAAGACATGTTGAACACTTATTTGAAAACAATTTTCTATCCGGACATGTAGTTCGTCCGGAATCCGGCCAAAACCGGAAAATTTGTAGAAGTTAAAGTTTGATTTCTAGTTGATTAGATAACCGATTTAGGGGTAAGAAGAGATGCTGAATCCGTGTGTGACAATCATATTTTACCCGGACATATAGTTCGACCGGAATCCGGCTGGAGTCGGAAATTTTTTTATAAGTTAAATTTTTATTTGAAGTTGATTAGATGTTCATTATTGGGGAAAGAAGATACACTGAGTTCATTTCTGAGCTTTCTTTTTTTTGCCGGACAATTAGTTCTGGAGTTTGGCCGAAATCGGGAAATTGGCGGTAGTGGCAGGAAGTTTTTCTCAGATGATTAGCTATTTGGCCTTAATCTGTTTCTGAATTTTAATTGTAAAAATGTTCAAGGAGTCTGGCGATGACTGGATCTGGCTAAAACAAGACCCAGTTGTCTGGATTAGATATTGAATTTTTGGGATCCCATCGAAACCTTTGGTCTTGTTTTCTTGGTCAGCTAGTTACCCCTCCAAGATGATGTGCGACGGATAAATAAAATTCCGGATATTTCGTTTGCACCTCCGGAAAACCGTCCGAAAAACAAAACTAAATGGAAAAATCCACCACAATAGCAACATGAAAATGAATGCGGAACCAACAAACAAGATAAAAGTAAAATAACGAAAGATAAAATTTGCATGATCAAAGTGTAAATGTACAAATCTGTGATCATTTACAATTCTGAATTCTGTGTATATTTACGATTTACTGCTTGTATGCATAATCGTCCATCTGGGAAATTGCAGAAGCTTTTTTCACCCAGGGAACGGCCAACTCCAAAAATCATTAATATTTTACAAACACTTGGAATAAAACCTGACAAAGAACTCGGTGTTCTGTGGAAGGTAGTATTATTAAAAATCTATAGTACTGTAGTATTATTAAAAATAAAATAGGTAATCCTAGATCTAAAATTTTAGTCAAGTCCTGTACTTTGCTTCTGGCAGCTTTCTTTGAGAAATCGTTCCTCCTTCAATGAATGACATGTGCGTCCCACTGAACCAGTCCTCAACCTCATAATCATCCAAAACGTCAAGCGATTGCGACGTCGGCACCTTATTCTATCAAGACCTTGTGCCGAATATTGTTTTTGAGTTTCGCGCCGAAAATAGAGTTTCATAGAGCTCTTAATATGAACAAAGTGTATATGTAAAAATCTGTGATCATTGACAATTCTGAATTCTGTGTATATTTACGATTTACTGCTTGTATGCATAATAATCGTCCATCTGGGAAATTGCAGAAGCTTTTTTCACCCAGGGAACGGCCAACTCCAAAAATCCTTAATATTTTACAAACACTTGGAATAAAACCTGACACAGAACTTGGTGTTCTGTGGAAGGTAGTATTGTTAAAAATCTATAGTACTGTAGTATAGTATTATTAAAAATAAAATAGGTAATCCTAGATCTAAAATTTTGGTCATGTCCTGTACTTTGTTTCTGGCAGCTTTCTTTGAGAAATCGTTCCTCCTTCAATGAATGACATGTGCGTCCCACTGAACCAGTCCTCAACCTCATAATCATCCAAAACGTCAAGCGATTGCGACTTAGGCACCTTATTCTATCAAGACCTTCTGCCGAATATTGTTTTTGAGTTTCGCGCCGAAAATAGAGTTTCATAGAGCTAACACTGCTCGTCGATAACATTTGCTATATAAGCTGCGCACAACAGTACAGTAAAGGTACGTTTATGTGAACAGTTTCTTTAATGTGAACAGTGCAGTTTTGAGAGGAATGGTAAAATGAAGATCCAAAATACCTCTTTTTAGACATAGCAAGTGCAGGAAAATGCCAAAGTCCAAAGTCAACAAACGTTGACAGAAGCATTTCTTTATTGTAGTTTGACCTGCTTCGACTAGATCCTCAGTGATTTTACTTCGAGTTTTCCGGTTAGTTTCACCCCTGTTGACAGACCTTTGGCTAGCGAGTCAACGTAGGTACTCGTTCATCTGTAGTCTGGCTGGAATAATGTGTTTTTAATCTCATTATCAATCTAATGGTATTAGTTGACAATATTGAAGATAATGACGGTATACAACATAGCGGTTGGAAGAGACACAGTTTAACCACGACGCTGATTGTAATTACGGGCGCTAGATACTAGACAGTCACATCCGTCCAAAAATCAATATTGAAAAATATGAACAATTTTTACCCGTATGGAAATAATTCAAGCAATCGTATTACCGGACATTTTTCCAATCGTAAAAAATTGAAAACAACTGGAAACGATCGAAAATAATTGTTTTACTATTGGAAACAGTTGTTTACGATTGGAAACAGTTGTTTCCAATTGTTTCCAATCGTTTGCGATTGTAAACAGTTGTTAACGATTGTAAACAGCTGTTTCCAATCGTAAAATTACGACCGGAAACAATCGGTTTCAATCGTAAAAATACAATCGTTAAAGGAGACCTGAAGAATGAAACCATACTTGAACACACCATGGAGAATGCATTTACAGAAATGGCCACGGAGAGCATTCTTCTCCTGAGGGTGACGTTTTCAAAATAAGGATGTTCGTTTCTAAAACTCTTCGGTACTGAAATAAGGACTGATATAAATTGGAGCAAAAATCATAGCTTGGAAACACTATTTCGTATTTGGATTGGGTTTTCTGCAGGCAGTGTTAGCGAAAGTCATACAGATAGGGATGATACTTGGTACTCTTCATTCAGGTGTCTTTTAACAACTGTTTACAATCGCAAACGATTGGAAACAATTCGAAACAACCGTCTCCAATCGTAAACAACTGTTTCCAATCGTAAACAACCGTTTCCAATCTTAAACAACCGTTTCCAATCGTAAACAACTGTTTCCAATCGTAAAAAAAACATTGTTTACGATCGTTTCCAATTGTTTTCAACTGTTAAAGATTGGAAAAATGTCCCATAATACGATGACTTGAATTATTTCCATACGGGTAACCATACCTATCTCTCTAAAGACATTATTTCACGTGCTAATTTAATGCCGTACAAAGTTACAAAGTCTTAGGTTCCCTTTTATTTTGAATTACGGAAGTTCATGGGGGCTAGGGGGTGGAAGCTTTGCAGTTCCTCGCTTCTCCGTTGCGTAGTAGTCGTACGCGACAACGCTGCCTGGCTTCAAATCGGCAACAACGAACTCTTCTTCGAGGTCAAAATTGAAGCATTGGCCCTCTGCGTCAAGCTCATCGTAGTACAAGTAAACGTGGCCCTCCTTAACCTCCACCCGTTTGATTCCTAAAAAGTCAAATGATGTCGTCACCACTGCCTCTACGCGGACGGTTAAATTTTACTATCGAGAAAAGCAAAATCTGAAATTCTCTCCGTCAATTTGATAACTATCGTGGGGGGGTTTTGCTGCCCGGATGTTGTTGGAAGCCTGGTCAGATTTTATCTCGGGGGAAATTCGCCGGATTTTCACAAGATTCTAGATTAAACTGGGTACGGTAAAGAGGGAAATCCAAAATTCTCTCCGTCCGTCGGAAAAATATCATGGGGGTTTTGCTGCCCGGGCGTTGTTGGAAGCCTGGTTAGATTTTTCTCGAGGGAAATTCGCCAGATTTTCCCAAGATTCTGGATTAAACTGGGTACGGTAAAGAGGGAAATCCAAGTCTTCGTCAGTCGGAAAAGTATCGTGGGGGTTATGCTGCACGGATATTGTTGAAAGCTTGGTCCGATTTTTTCTCGAAGGAAATTCACCAGATTTTCCCAAGATTCTGGATTAAACTGGGTACGGTAAAGAGGGAAATCCAAGTCTTCGTCAGTCGGAAAAGTATCGTGGGGGTTATGCTGCACGGATATTGTTGAAAGCTTGGTCCGATTTTTTCTCGAAGGAAATTCACCAGATTTTCACAAGATTCTGGATTAAACTGGGTACGGTAAAGAGGGAAATCCAAAATTCTCTCCGTCAGTCGGATAACTATCGTGGGGGTTTTTGCTGGCCGGGCGCTGCTGGAAGCCTGGTCAGATTTTATCTCGAGGGATAATCTGCCAGATTTGCACAAAATTCTGAATTAAACTAGGTTTGGTGTTTCCAGGCTAGAAGGTCTATCCAGAATATAAAAAAATCACGCAATTTTCCACAAGCGAAGGGAATTATAGTCTATAGAAAGGGAGATCACGTTCTGATGTTCTCACTTGCTCACACGGATTTTGGTTGGAACAATATCATGTAGCCCATTTCAAGTAATGAAATAACACGTTCGTTCTTCCATTTACCTCTAAAAGCATAATTGTTTGGAATCGTCTCGTTCAGTGTTTTTTATGTACTGAGTTGTATACTGGAATGGAAACAAAACGATAGCCTACAGTCTTGCTTACTATGTCGCGGAGCAACACTTGTTATGTCAATTTTTTTTTTGCTATTCTATTTCTGCTTAGTGCTAGAAGAAGGTATCTAATGTGTGTCTTCTTTTTCTCGTTGTACTTTCAATTTACTAATATTCTATATATTACTATCTATTTATTCTTGCATTTGGGGTTAAGCTTTTAGCTTGTCGCCGTTACGGCTTCCCGATGAAAAAATGTGTAGACTGCGTAGTAGTATGGTTTTTGTACGAAAAAGCTGCATTTAATACTATGTAATAGCAAAGAATACTATAATTTAATATGCCTCAGACTGGTCCAATCTTAAGTAGTAGTATCCAGTAGCATCCTGTCAGCATCCAGTCGTGCTAATAGTAGCATATAGAAAGCAGTAACACGGTAGCCTTGAATTAGAAGCATGTAGTAGCATCAGTTAGTACTGCATGCTTCTTTTTCGTACTATTTCATACTACTATTTTGAGATGAATTTTTCATCGGGTTGTTACGGAAGGTTTCGACCTCAAAACGGATTGCCTTAAGCTACAATTGCAGCCCTGTATTCATCACTCGGTTATGATTTGTCTAGAATCATTATTTCATGTTCAACCTTGAAGTGCCAACCAAATGCGTCGGATTGCGTCGGTCCAAGATGAATACTGGCAATCAGTTTTCTCCATATCCCGCTAATTCTTCCGCACAATTTTTTATTATTACTATTATTATTATTATTACTACTTTATTTCAGTCCATAAGACCATAATAACAACAAACAAACATACACTAAAAACAGACCCTGAACAAAAACACAAGAGAAATCTACCCCCTGCAAAAGATATCCAGGAGGATTGATCCCAGTCTGTGTGGTTCGTACCGACCAATTACTACTTGTTGCCAATTAAGTAAGGTTTTTGAGCTTTGTATTTTAGATTATTTTAAGAATTGTGATCATGGTTTGAATCAGGTTGGGTTCCAGCGTGGGTTGGGTTGTGATATAGCTCATTTTATTATGTCAAAGCTTTTATGGTGTTCGAATCATTTTAATAAGGTCTATATTTTCGCTTTAGATATTGCAAAAGCTTACGATAGTGTCATACATGCTTGGGCGCTTTTAGCTCTTTTGAAAAATGGAGTAGAGCCACAAATTGTCCGAGTTCTACAAAATTGGTACCGTCGGTGCTTGTTGAAAGTTCGGTGGCGCGGTTCTGACAGCGATTTTAAAATAATAGTCAAAAGAGGACTGAGACAAGGGAGTGTTCTGTCACCGATTATTTTCAATGTTACATTGGCACTTTGCCTGAAGAAACTTAAGACTACCCTTGTTTTCGGAAAAGGGATTTTTCTTTCTTGGTTGGCTTATGCGGACGATGTACTCTTGCTTAGCAGAACTTTATCATCGTTGCAAAAAAATATAACACTTTTTTCAGATCTGTTGAAATCGCATGGGCTTTCTTTGAACCCTGCGAAATGTAAACTGATGGTATTTGATAAGAATGGTGACAGAAGTAGTATACAAGTTTCTCTTATGAGTAAAGTAATAACTTGCTGTAATGTTTTTACTTATCTTGGTTTGCCGTATTGCTCTACTTTGAGTCAGACCCGTGCATCAGTGGTAAAAGAAGTTGAGAGAAGGGTGGCTGCTAGTTTTGGATCGATTGTTGGATTACGTGAGCTTCTGAACCGGCGAAGGCTTGCACATGTTTTTAACGTAACAGCTTTGCCACAGTGTCTCCTAGCTTCTTCGTTCCTCCCAGTTTTTCGGCTTGCCGACACGTCGCATATTAAAACCCGATACTTTATTTTTTCAAAATGGTTGTGTCGTTTTAACAGGTATGAGTCCAATACTAATATGATGGAGACTTATGGTATAAAAAACCCTCTTGAAATTATGGTGAAAAAGCATGAAAAGTTTAGACGTAAGTTGCAAGGGCTCAAGCATAATTTATCATCTTTCCTCCATGAGCGGTAAATTATTTTTATGATTTTTATGATTTTTTTTTTTTTTTAATTTTGAATTTTTTTTTTTTTTTGAATTTTAATGTTTTTAAAGTGTTTTTAAAGTTTTTGTCATTGTTTGTGGTCTTTAATCTGCCTTCGCCATTTTCATGCGTTGTTGTTTATTTTAGTCGTTCCAATGGATTAGAGTTCGGTCTAATGTTTGTTTGATTTGTGTATTTATATAGTTATTTATCTTACTATCATCAATTTTGGTGGATCAATAAATCATCATCATCATCATCATACCCTTCCATACGGGTAGCACATAAAAAATGGGTAGGGCAGCAAAAGCCACCAAATCATTCTCGCAATCTTTTAACCGACAAAACATAGCAACATTAGCTTTGCGGCGCAGCTCCTTCAGGGTAGCAACTCTTTTCTCAACCATTGCACCACTGACACTGCATCGCCTAGCCAAACGAAAAAATTTCCGAAAACCCGCGTTGTAAACAACTTGCAACGCGGACATAGACCGAGCATGGGCAGTGGAAACCAGACCAAGAGCAAAAAATTGGTAACAGTAAGTCTTGAAAAGGCGGACCTTTACAGGCTCGTCTACTGCACCAAACTTCCAAACAAGAGCATTAGCTCTTTTCGAGTAGCTTTTTGCTAGAGCAGTAATATGAGAATCATCATTTAGATCCTTTCTAATGTAAAAACCTAAATAATGAAACTCATCAACATAAGCAATTACCCGACCACTAAGCAATACGTCACTTGGTAACACGTAGTTACCGTAGTTACTACGTTTTACGTAGTTTCATCCCATCATTTATTTCTGGTCATTTCTCGTAAGTGGATTATTAATTTGTTTCGTGTCTGTGAATTTTGGTATTCCCCTTCTAGCTTTTAGCTATTTGGATACAAAAAAAAAAAAAAAAAAAAAAAACATGAAGACGAGGGACAGACGGAGTTAAGCCCATCCGCGAAACTGACCTGAGAGTCCCTATATTTTTTTTCTCTCTTTCTCTTCTTATTTACTCCACTGTTTGTTTTTGTTTAAACTATGGCGGTTTACATATATGCTACCTTGTACTAGCTTCTATCGAAATATCTCAATCGATTCCGGGGTTGTCGTGACGGAGGAGAAATCTACGACTTCATAAATATCCCTCACTTCTGTTTGAGATCCCTGAAACGTCAGAAAAACACACTTGAGAGCTCCCCAGAACCCCTCCCCAGTACTGCAACCCCCAGCAACGCTTTTTAAAATTCATCTGGTTGAACCATGAATATATTTTACAATATGTGTACAAAATATATTAAACAGTTTCTGGAAACCACACCTCTTGGATCAGCTTACCATTATCTCGAATCTTTGTAGCCCATTTTGTTTAGCAGTAGCCTACGATTAATTCTTCTGAGCTTTGGTTTTTCTTTTTATTCGAGTTCTTTTACGGGCGCCCACCTGTATCTTTTGAGGGAAAATAAATCTTTTCCATTCCGTAAATTTATGCGTCTTAGGCTAAATGAATAATAATTAAGGGTGAATCCCAAAATCTTTTTGCACATTCTCAAAATGCGCAATAGGCTACAAATGTTTCTTGTAAATAATAATAAACCAGTGTTATATTTATAATTGAGATTATACAAGTTCATCAAACGATTATCGTCATTTAGATACTCGGTCTACTCTTCCCGTCACTCAATCACGCCTAATTACGGACTGAAAACCTCAAATTTATCCAATCGTGGGCATTTTGAGTCGTGGACATTTTGAGCCGTGGGAATTCTGAGTTGTTGTCATTTTAGTGGGCATTTTGAGTCGTGGGCATTTTGAGTGATAATTAATCTGGAAACTATGCTTACTTGATAAAAAAACTTACCATTTTCGGCATTTTCCTTCAAACGAGTAATACTCTCCTTCTTTGCCATCTGACCTGATAGTAGCTCTATGTCCACCACCGCCATGTTGGAAATTTCGTTCAGTTTGGAAAATTTGACACATCCGGACAACTCTAGATCGCTGGAAATCTCTGCTCTGACCTTGAAGGCCTCTCTCTCTCTGTCAATCGGTATGTTGTAACGGAGCACGGCCTAAAAAAAAAAGATTTTTATAGAAAGAGGAAGGGCAGTTCCCACAGCCTTTTCTCATCGTTCAGCCATCTTTCTCCCCACTGCCACGAAGCGCAAGCTAATTCAGTTTTTTTTTGTATTTTCTGATGTATGTCCTGTTATGCGTTTATTTCTCTTTTTTTTTTGTAAACACATGCTATTCAAATGCCTAATTACTAGGCTGCCCGTAATAAAAATCATTCTTTAGTTGCGTTTTTGTTTGGCTTTTGCCATTCACTTTTCGGCTTTAGCTTTTACCCTTTTTCAGGCCTTTTTGAACACTGTTTGTGTTTTTTCCACAAGTTTGTTTTTCCAACTTGAGCGGCTTTGAGCCTGAAGAGGACCCTTTCCAAGAAGGGCCGAAATATAGCTCTAATAAAATTCAGCTGACGTACCCGATTTGCACTATCAAACAGGATTCGCAGTCAGCTTGGGCTGAAGAAATATTCATTAGTACAAATATAATTTTGCCCTTCTTGCACTATCGAAAAACTCTAAATTGATATCGCCGTTTCCTGTAATGAACACGTGTTGTGTTTAGGATGACCTTTGTTTTTCCTGCGATGTTGCACAAGCCATTAACCCCTCGCACTCGGCGTCGTGGCTAGCTGTTGTTAAGTCGTGGTCGGAGGAAAGAAATCAGTCTAATTCATTCCGATTTGTTCGAGTCGTGATGAGACACGTGAGCTTGCCACATGCCAATAAACTCGGAATACTTTATGTTCGTCTTTCTACAAAAAGACTGAAATGTTGAGCGTGTTCCACCCTTCTAACAATAGTAAATATTAGTTACTTTTTCGCTCCAACCTTGTGAAAAGTTACTATGCCGTTCCAACCTTCTCGAAATAGTAACTATTTGCTTACCATGCTCGGCAGCGTAGTAACCATGGTAACTACAAATCTCTGTAACGTGATTGGTCGGATTCGCCCGTGGCATGATTTTCTGCTGGAAAATAGAAAAATCGTTCCAGCCTTGACGGCAAAAAGCCAGAATTCGTGACGTCATGCGTAGTAAATACGGTAAGTAGGGTGGAACACGCTCGATATGGTAACTCTTTTCATCGAACAGATCTAACAACAAAGTCTGATTCGTTTAGTAGTGAACTCCTCTGAATTTCCTCAGTTTCAGAACATGCTTGTTTTAACTAGCTTGGACCCACAGTCATCTGGTACGACGCAACTAGTCATAGAAACATGATTTCTGTTAACTGAATCGAACCCGCGCTCAACTGATTGGACGTCCCCCACCACCCCCAGCCACATCTATCTCAAAGGCAGTCGGTAGCCTACAATCGGGAGATTAAACTCCAAGAACAGGGGGACTAGGGGGCTATACCGGTAAGGAAATCTCCCGCCTGAAATCGACCCAGACAAAGTGAAACAGATTTTGACTCGGTTTCAGAGCCTCGTTTTTGTTGCAAAGCGCTGCCGCACCCCTGCTGCAGCACTTCTTTGCTTTTGCACAATATGCGTTTTTGGATTAAATTTCTTCTTGGTTGAAACGACAGCTGCAGCACCTTGCAGGGAAGCACGTACTTGGGGTTAGCAAGTCCGTGATTCTCGAGAAGTGCTGCCGTATCGTCGGAAGCACTGCAGTGCAAAAACGGATGTAGAAAGAATCAGTTGGAAGCGGCCAAGAAGTGAGCTTGCAGTGTGCAACAAAAACGAGGCTCAGATTAATTTTATACTGGATCAACCAGAATTTCGACCTCGGAGCTGCCGGCCGTTTCAGGTGGAATATTTCCGTATGGGTATAGCCCCCTAATGCACGGACAGCTTGACCCGTACGTGCTTATACGAACGTATGCAGCGCTCCTCAGCTGCATCTATCTGAATGGAAGTCGGGAGAGTCGTGAGATTAAGAATCCAGGAATACAGCCCCCTAGTGAACATGTAACTTGGACCGTACGTACCTGTGCTAGTATGCAGCCCTCCCCAGCTGCATCTATCTCAATAATGGTCGGTACGGTTGGAAGATTGAACTGCCTCTGCACCAGCTTCATATCTTCTGTGATTTGTAGAGTTTCATCTAACTCCTTAGCGTCGATGGTGACCGCCATGTTAACTTCGGTCTGAGCGATTCCTGAGGCGTAAAAAGCAATGGCTTGTAGGCCAACGACAGTGTCCTAAAAGATGACTAAACATCTAAGAGCAGCAAATCTTCAAACTGATAAGAACATTGAAGCACAACTCTTACTAGAATGACCTTTCCACGATGAAATATCTCAGAAAAATGGTTTTTCGAAAATACAATTACCTTCTTTTTAAGCGATTCTTGTTAGCACCTGTCAACCCTATCCAGCCTGCGTTCTCTTTAACACGGCGGCTGAACGCAAAATATTTGAAAAGGGAATGGCGCCGTGGTTAAAGAAGACCAAAGGTCTCGATGGGATCCCAATGGGGAATATTTATCGATCTTTTTAACACGGACCCGATGAAAAATTTGTAGCCTGCGTAGTAGTATGGTAGTAGTACGAAAAGGTTGCATGTAATACTATGTAATAGCAAAGAATACTATCATTTAATGTGACTCAGACTGGTCCAATCTTATGTAGTAGTATCCAGTAGCATCCTGTCTTGCCATAGTAGCATCCAGTCTTGCTAATAGTAGCATATAGTAGTAAGCAGTAACACGGTAGCCTTGAAGTAGAACCATGTAGTAGCATCGTTAGTACTGCATGCAACTTTTTCGTACTACTTCATAGTATTATTTGGGAGATAAATTTTTCATCGGGGATAGTCAGATGTTGCAGACGTTTAGTCTTTGCCGAACCCGTACGCAACTGATATCATTATAATAGACCACTGAACAACAGCAACTACACTGTAAAAAGTTTCTCCGAGTAAGGGTTAAGGTTAACTTCAGTATTTCCTACTGGGATTAATCTTATCTCTACTGGAATAAGATTAAGCCGAGTTTGAGATATTTTTGTCTCAGTAGAGACAAGACTAATCCCAGTAGCAAATACTGCAAGATTTTTTTGTACAGTGTAGTCATACTTACCATCTAAAAGCATATCAAACAATTAGGCTCATTCGAAAAAATCGTGTTTTGACTAAATTCCGACAGGACTAACCATCCTAGACGAGAATAAACAGTATTTCCTGGTTAACTGTGTCATTTTTGGGTACACCTACCTACTTCCTCCAATCAAATTTCATTGACATCAGAATTTTATTTTCTTATTCGAAATTTCCAATTTTGGCCGGACTCTGGTGTGAGAAAATAAAGCTCATGTTTAGACTCAACATATACTGTTAGCCCCTTCTCGATGCTCCAATCGACAATTTTTTATTTCTATAAAATTTCCGATTTCTGTCGGATTCCGGATGAATTAATTATCCAGCAAGAAAGTTCAGGTTCAAACTTGGATTCAGCTTGTATTCTTGCTCCTGTAGGATATTCCGATCGACTTGAGAATAAACTTTACTCCTCCCAAATTTCCGGTTTTCGCAAGATTCCGGTCGTCTACTTGTCCGCCAAAAAACTTAAGCTCAAAAACGAATTCACCATGTTTCCTTATCCCTACATCCAACCTCTAATCAACTTCAGATAATACTTTGCTTAACAAGTTTTCTGGCTTTCACCGGATTCCGGGCGAACTATTTGCCCGGTGAGAAAATGAAGTTCAATTCTGGATTCAGCATCTCTTCTTACCCCTTAATCAACTCTCGCATCAGCTTGAAAAAACTATTTTTCTCATCCCTTAATTTAAAACCCCCTACCCCGCCCTAAATATTGGGCTACAGAGCCCATCTACAAACTTATCCTGTACTTTGACCCAGTGGATTCTTAGACTGAGTTTGAACAAAATATCTCAACCCCTTCGACAGTTATCGTGCTAACAGACGGACGGACGGACAGACGAAGTCATACACTGTAAGAAAAAATCTTGCAGTATTTGCTACTTGGATTAATCTTGTCTTTCTTGAGATAAGATTATCCCTAATTCGGATTAATTTTATCCCAATAGAGATAAGATTAATCCCAGTAGCAAATACTGCGTCTTTATTCGGAGAAACTTTTTATAGTGTAGGGCTCTCCACTTACGTTTTGGGATCCCAAAAATCAGCTGACTCATCTGTTAAGGTTTGTTTGACGTTTCAGTGCTGTGAGTTCATTCTGACCCTCTAAACATTATTAACTCATATTTTTTTTTTTTTTATCAAAGTTTACTGTATGTCACTGGAATCAGTAGTATTTAATGTAGTTCTATCAATCATTTCAAGAAAAGATGGACCTTCTTAACCATCTATCAACCTAAATAAATATCTTATTTTATATTAATTTAATATGAAGGTTGAATTCTTAGGCAGGTTACCTGGGTAGAGATGAATCCACCATTGCCGTTCCTGTGCTTGGAAAGCCATCTTACGGCCATTCTCGCTTGAACTGTCTCCCCAAGTAGGACCAGGGACATGATGTTGTAGGCTGTCATCTCGACCGCCAGAGACTTACTTTCTCCTGAAAAAAATGAATAATTAAAACAGTATAGTTACCTAAAAAGAATGCCACCACACAATGTGACGGTTACTCTGGAGGGGGTGCTCACTACAGGGTGTACAAAAAGAGGCAAAGAGGAGGTACCCTGAATATCTTGGGATCTGTGGTCGACCGGTAGGCTTTGAGATAATTACGTATTAAGTGATATTGCGGAAATAGTCTTATGGAGGGAGGGAGTACCCCATTTATGCAGTTGTCACTACCCATCTGGAATAAGATCAATTCCGATCTTTTTGGTTTCCCAGCTGGGTAGGGGATGAATGTTCGTTCTGTTACTGTTTTTGTTTGTATTCTTGTATTAGGCTAGTCAATATGGAATTTCGTTTACCAGATTAAAGAGTAATAATAATCAGGGGCGTCACTAGCCTTTCACCTTTGGGGGGGGGGGCATCCGGTTTGTGCCGACGGACTCGAAAATGTGCCGACAAAACACGCCGTTGCCGCTTCGCGGCCAACAGCGTACATTTCCCGCCAGCACAGAATAGAACTGGGCAGTCCCGTATCCATGAATTTATTTCGAGGGGGGGGGGGGGGGGGTTGCCTTTCCGGTTTTTTTTTCGCCTGCGGGTCGGACAAAAAAGTACAAAAAACACATAGATCAGAAGGAAAAGCCTATACAAATGGTTATTTTTGTAGGTTTCGGGGCGGGGGGTTCAACCCCCTAACCCCCCCCCCCCCCTCCTGGATACGGCCTTGGAACCGGGGTAAAACAAACTGTAATGCATCAGTTGAGATTATTCCTTTGTTGTAATTTCGTGTATTAAAGTTCACATATTTGGATTTTCATTTTAGCTTTCGCTAAAGAGCGAAGCTTCCAACGACTGTACCAAGAACAAGTTAAACTAAGCGCCGCACGCGAATTTTTGAAATCTTGCCTTTTCTTCGGAAAAATTTAACTGTACCTGCCATACAAGTTGTAGCTTTTAACGTGTTTCAGACCCCCAAGAATTCCAATCCTAAAATGCAACTAAATGAAACACCGTTCTTCCAAATACAGAATACTGCAAAATTCACAGCAGGTGAAATTTTGCGTAAACTATAATACATCAGTTGAGATTATTCCTTTGTTGTAATTTCGTGTATTAAAGTTCACATATTGGAATTATCATTTTATCTTTCGCTAAAAAGCGAAGTTAACAAAGACAACAAGAACAAGGTAAACCAATCGCCGCATGCGAGATTTTTTAAATCTGCCTTTTTTCTGGAAAAATTTAGCTATACCTGGCATACAAGTTCTAGCTTTTAACGTGTTTCAGGTCCCCACAGATTTCAATCCAAGTCAAGTTCCATCAATACAAGTTCCGGGTTTCAGCGTGTTTCAAACCCCAAGAAATTCTATCCTAAAAGAAAAACGAAATGATACACCGTTCTTCCAAATAGTGAATAGTACAAAATGCGCCGCATGCGAAATTTTTTGCAAAAATAACTGTAATGCATCAGTTGAGATTGTTCCTTTGATGTAAATTCATATATTTAAATTCACATATTCGACTTTTCGTGTCATCTTTCGCTAAGAAACGAAGCTTCCAACGACTGTCCCCAGAACAAGTTGAACTAAGCGCCGCTGGCGAAATTTTTTAAATCTGTATTTTTTCCGGAAAAATTTGCGCCCGACAAATATTTGCAGAATTGGATTTCTTACATATAAAAAGTTCCGATGTACCGACAAGAATACCGACAACCGACAAAAGCCATTCATAACTTGATTTCTTCTGTGTTTTGAACTTCATTTTTGCGTGTAAATAGAAGCAGATGTACCGAGGAGACTTGAACTTACGGCGTGCGCCCGGTAAAAATTTACAGAATCTGATTTTTTTTTCGTATAAAAAGAACCCGATGCGCCGACGAGAATACCGACGCCCGACAAAACCATCCAGCATTTGATTTTTGTCTGTGTTGTGCTCGGCTAGACTGTACAGAACTTGGCTTCTGACGTGTAAAAATAACCCCTTGTGCCGATGAGACTTGAACTTCCCAGGATCCATAAAAAATGTATTCCTTATGTATAAAAAGAAACCCGATGTGCTGACGAGAATACCAAGGTACGACAAAAGTATGCAGAATTCGATTTTTTTAGTATTTTGCCCGACAAACGTTTGCAGGATTTTATTGCTTGCGTATAGAAAGAACGAGATGTGCCAAGGACTAGACCGACGCCCGAGAAAAGCATAAAAAATGTATTCCTTATGTATAAAAAGAAACCCGATGTGCCGACGAGAATAGCGAGGCACGACAAAAGCATGCAGAATTCGATTTTTTTGAGTATTTTGCCCAACAAACTTTGGCAGGATCTTATTGCTTGCGCATAGAAAGAAACAGATGTGCCGACGAGTAGACCGACGCCCGAGAAAAGCATACAAATTGTATTCCTTATGTATAATAAGAAACCCGATGTGCTGACGAGAATACCAAGGTAAGACATAAGTATGCAGAATTCGATTTTTTTAGTATTTTGCCCGACAAACGTTAGCAGGATTTTATTGCTTGCGTATGGAAAGAACGAGATGTGCCGACGAGTAGACCGACGCCCGAGAAAAGCATAAAAAGTGTATTCCTTATGTATAAAAAGAAACCCGATGTGCTGACGAGAATACCAAGGTACGACAAAAGTATGCAGAATTCGATTTTTTAGTATTTTGCCCGACAAACGTTTGCAGGATTTTATTGCTTGCGTATGGAAAGAACGAGATGTGCCGACGAGTAGACCGACGCCCGAGAAAAGCATAAAAAGTGTATTCCTTATGTATAAAAAGAAACCGGATGTGCCGACGAGAATACCTTGGCACGACAAAATCATGCAGAATTCGATTTTTTAGTGTTTGACCCGAGAATTGTTTGCAGGGTTTCAGTTCTTGCGTATAAAAGAACCCGATGTGCCGACGAGTCGACCGACGCCTGAAAAAATATAATTTTTTTATTTCTTCTGTGTTTTATTTCTTGCGTATAGAAAGAACGAGATGTGCTGACGAGTAGACCGACGCCCCAGAAAAGCATAAAAAGTGTATTCCTTATGTATAAAAAGAAACCCCATGTGCCGACGAGAATACCGAGGCACGACAATATCATGCAGAATTCGATTTTTCAGTGTTTTGCCCGACAAATGTTTGCAGGATTTCATTTCTTGCGTATAAAAGGAACCCGATGTGCCAACGAGTCGACCGACGCCTGACAAAAGCATAATTTTTTGTTTTTCTTCTGTGTTTGTCGGCGCTTCGCGCCGAGTGACGCCCCTGACAATAATGATATAGTTAACCTTTACCCATCTGCAACCTGTGACTGTACGTCACTCCCGTATGGAAATAATTCAAGTCATTATATTATGGGACATTTTTACAATCATAAACAATCGAAAACAATTGGAAACGATCGTAAACAATTGTTTTATGATTCGAAACAGTTGTTTACGACTGTAAACAGTTGTTTCCAATTGTTTACGATTGTAAACAGTTGTTAACGATTGTAAACAGTTGTTAACGATTGTAAACAGTTGTTAACGATTGTAAACAGTTGTTAACGATTGTAAATAGTTGTTAACGATTGTAAACAGTTGTTACCGATTGTATTTTTACGACTGGAAATAATTGTTTCCAATCGTAAAATTATGATTGGAAACAATCGTTTCAATCGTTAACAACTGTATGCAGTCGTAAACAACTTTTTCCAATCGTAAAAAACTGTTTCCAATCGTAAACAACTGTTTCCAATCGTAAAAAAACAGTTGTTTACGATAGTTTACGATTGTTTTCAGTCGTTTACGATTTTGAAAACTGTCCGATAATACAACGACTTTAATTACTTCCATACGGGTATCATGGTTCTCATACCTTGCTGTAAGTGTAATTGGTGTATAAATGGTCATTGGCTTACCTTGTTCCCACCATAAAAGTCCGGTTTCTTGCCTCGCTCGTTCCATCAGAGTCTTCATATGCATCTTAGCCGCTTTAACATTACCGGATATCGCAAACGCGTACGTAGTAAGGGACATCACATAGTTGGTCTGATTGGTTACACTCTAAGATTAAGAAAAAATTATTTAAGAAAAAAAGGAAATCAAACGAAAATTTGCAGGAAACCCACTATAGGCTTGACACAAAAGCTTATCGAGTGTGAGAGTTTACAAGGGATTCTGGCACGTACGGTTATGTTGTAATTTTCTTTCACTTTACGGTTTGGTCCCCCTCTGTGCCAAAACTTCACAACCGGATTGGACCGGAAATACGATTGCCAGTCTGTGCCAAAAGTACTGACCTCATCCGATTGCTGGCACCCGAATTCCGCCTCAGGGGACATGACGCGATTAAGCGTCTGACTTTCAGGCCTATACTACTAGACCTATCCAACCGACCCAACTAAATGTCCGGAGACGCGTCTTTACCGACTTCTCCAGAGTTTATTATTTCGGGGGAGATTTATAATGAAGGAGCAGCGTTGGAGTTGGTTCAGTTAACGGCGTTGATATACGCAAGCTGCCAGGGGCGTTCTTACTATACAGGTACGAATCCGCAAGCATAGTGGAGGATACGGTTATGAAATGTTAACTTACAGTCAAGCAGTTTATAGCTGATTTCAACGACTTCTTTGATTCCCAAATTTTCGCTTCGACCAATGAAGCAACCACAAATGCTGTAAGCCCGATGGGTGAAACGTCGTCTTTGATTCCACCCTGCAATAGAGATGAAATGGCTGTTATAAACGGATCAGTTGGACCCTTTCAGTGACCATCAAACAGCATGGGCTAGAATTAAACCTAACCATTTGCGCCCAACCAACACGAAACGAGACAATGTAAGCCAAAAATATATGAACATGCAGTAAACACAAAAAATTAAGACTTATAGTTTGAAAAACTGGAAACGATTTATTGAACATCTGGTTCCGTCACTACACCTAAATTGAAATATTGTAATATCTCATTTTAGTAAATTTATGCGTGACAGATACAAAATATATCCGAAAAAAATATTAATAACTAGCTACATATATGAACTGTTCCAATCCCACCAGAAAAAAATATATCTGTAATTAAAAGCACCAGTGGTGAAACTAGCCCAGTCTCGTGTATGTAGGGGCGGGGGGGGGGGGGCTAGGCCGGATTTTACCAACATCATTTGACAACTTACCGAAAAAGTACGTCGCCGCTCCACGCCGCAGCATATTCGCAGAATCACTTCGAACAAAACCGACCACAGACATTTTTCAGAAAGACGGTTTTACCAAAAACGGGCTGAAAACCCCTGAACAACTTTAACTTGGAAGAAAACGTCTTGTTAAACTGTTCTTACTGTAAAAGGGACATTTTTTTCATATGTATACACTGCATATCTTTATTGCTAAAACACCAAGAGCCAAGGAGCTGTTAGTGCTTAAGCTGACCTTCACCTTACCTTCGTAGATAGCGGACGCTATCAGAACTAGAAGATGGCGATACCTGGAGTCTTCCGCATGGATGAATCCAAGTCGCCAAACAACACCCTAAATTGGCAACCAAAACGAAGACGTCGACGGGAAGACTGAGAAACATGGTTCGTCGCAGCTAACCTTGCAAACTTCCACGCAACTCCGCAGCCTGCGTGGGAAGATGTCATCACAGCCCACCAGAGGTAAGACTGACGCCTATTCATTGAAGCCCCTTGTGTCTCTGGGGGCACAGGAGGATCTAAGGTCTAAGGTCACCTTACCTTCAAATCAGAGTGAAGAACTTTTCCGATTGAAGGGAAGCATCCGTTTCCCATCTGTTTCGAAAGAATCCATTTGGCGCTCTTCTCAAAATCGGCTGCATCGATGTTTATGAACGGCTTTGCGCCAGCGAAGGATCGCACGACGAACGCCGTCAGCCACATTGAGCCACTTGCGTCACTTTTACCAAATGCAGAGAATGAGCCATCATCGTGGCGGTAGGTCAGCTCTCTTTGATAGCCTGGAAAACAAATGAATCAGTTTGAAAGCATTCATGAAATTGTCAATTCAGAGAGTCATAAAAAAACATGTTATCGATTTTATATATTTCTTCTGGTCCAACCCAGAATTTTCCCTTTTCTTCTGGTAACGTAGCCAAAACAAACCTTACATTTTTTTTGTAAATACTTTGACTTTAGGAAATACACAAGAAGACTCAGATGTGTAGGAAATACACAAGAAGACTCAGAAGTGAAATGGACAAGTACCTACTACATTTCTTTACACAATAAAGATGTGTTACATTTGCCAATTTGGCCCCTGGCCCTGGCCCGTTCCGAGGCTGGGACCCTAGACAAGCTGCATGGTTTGCCAAAAAATTTACCACTGGTCCTAGCTCCGTGGACAAGAGATGCTTCATAGACATGGACATAGACATTTTTGACATAGACATTTTTTTAATTTCATCAAAATCACATAAATTAAGCAAACAATTTACCATTAGCGGCCACTTTTAAGACAAAAAAGTCCTGATTGTGGCCGTAATTCTAACCACCATGAATCCGCTATATCATTCACTCAGTACCTCCCCCCCTATGGGGAGGGGGGGGGGGGTAAAATTTTTTTTTTGTAAATAAATACCCTTTCCTCTTATCACACTTCTTTCCTTTTCAAATAATGGGATTTAACCATTCTCTTGAATGATGCCAGACTTACAGCCTCTCTGACCGATTCTGGAAGGTCATTCCAGACGCTCACACCTATGTTCCTGAGAACAAATCCTGCTCTTGTTGTGTTTCTTCTCTCGTGAGCTAAATCCTCTGAATGTCGGGTAAAATAAGGGAGATAAAACGAGGTGGTTAAAAAAATCATAAAAGTACTCAGGGCTTACCTTATTTACACTTTGAAAAACGAAAATCGCTAGCTGGTAATCACGAAGCTCACCTACGTTCAAAGTCCCATTCTTTCTAAAACACTCCGCAGTATTCTGAGAATTTTGAAATTCTCCTATGAGACGCAGCGCTTTGTTTTGTATTATTTGGGTTCTTTTATAATTGGCAAAGAAATTACTTGCCCCAAACACAACAACCGTACGTGATGTAAGGATGCACAATAGCACTGTATAACAGTTTGACAACTCAATCAGTGAATGATCCAGAACTATCGATCCCGGCTCTGTATTTTTACATATATTATATTGACATAGGTGAATACAGCTATACTATAGGACTGAACGGAAGAAATGTAGTATTAAACGTAAAAAGCGAAATGTAGTAACTGGGATAACGAGGCGTTCATGTTGTTGAGACGATGGGTGAGTGGTAGGCAGGGGCGTCGCAAGTGCATTTTCGGTGGGAGGGGGGGGGGGGGGGTGCAGAGCCAAAATTTTACCGAATCCTACAACTAAGAATTCGAGCTTTAAATTATGGAACAGAAACGATTACGTAGGAAGAGTAACAATAAACGGAGGAAGAGTAACAGTAACGATAAACCACGATATATAAATATAAATACGATAAGCCAACTTTTAGGCGGCGTTTTGGCGAAGCCCACATAGAACGGGCATGATTGCAGTAACAGCTTCTATCTATTATAGCCAATAGAAAATTAAATGGAGCGCCGCAGGCGAAATTTTCGAAATCCATTTTTTTTTTGTAGGCTAAAATTTAACTGCTTCTCTTACAAATTCTATCATTTACCGTTGATTAAATACCGAGACTCAAAGAAGTTCCAGAAACCGGATGGAGCGGCTACTGTAGTCTAGCCAATAATCCATTGATCACATAAAGTGAGCGCCGCAGGCGAGATTTTTTGTTTTGCTTTTCGTGCCAAATTTAATTTCCATCCAGATTCTAGCTTTTAATGTTTCGAAATCTCAATCCTAAAACTGGCTTAAAACCCCCCGTCAAATGACGCGCCCTTCCACAAAATAGAGAATATTACGAAAAGTGCTGCAGGCGGAATTTTCGAAATATTTATCATTATATATTCTATTCGGGATCAAAAGTAAAAGTAAGGACTATCGATGATATCATAGATCATCCCTTTTGTCTGCGACCAGTGCTTTACTCGACCTCTTCTGAGTTTCGAGGTTCGTGGTAACTTCCGAATCCTGGCAATTATAACGAATAAATTACCGAATCCCAGTTATTATACCGAATAAGTTAAGACCGATAGCATGTTCGGGATTCTGTATAACTACCGTATCCCGGTTATTATACCGAATTGTTTTAGTATCGAAAGACTACGGAACAATATTCATATGACACTTTCGTCGAAACTGGAACAAAATCAGGATTTGTGGTTAACTTCCTAATCCTGGAAATGATACTGAATAAATTACGGAATCCCAATCATGATACCGAATAATTTTTAACCAATAGCTTATTCGGGATTCTGTGTAACTACGGAATCTCCATGAATATACCGAATAGTTCCGGCATCGAAAAATCGAAAAATTACCCAATGATTTCAGTCAATACTTTCACCAAATTCGTGTTAACTACCGAATACTGGCAATTATACCGAATCCCAATCATTATACCGAAGAGATTTGTACAAAGAGCCTATTTAGGACTCTGTATAGCTACCGAATCCCCGTAAATATGCCGAACAATTTCAGTAAAATTTCGGGCCTCCGCCCCAAAATTTTACCGAATCTTAAACAGGTGGGGGATGCTGCACCCCCCCCCCCCTTGCGACGGCCCTGGTGGTAGGCAATATTTGAGATCCCGCTTCTAACATCATTCTAGAGACGATGGTGGTGGCGAGATTTGTGAAGCTAATCCTCCTGGGATGTGAACTGAAGACATTATAACAAGGTGCCCATTAGCCCCAGGACCAGTCAGAAAACCGGCTATAAAAGACAAGGGAATGCCTCCAGTCAATCTAGAAGTCTCTAATCAAGCTAGTTCACACATTCTAGTGAGCCTGCCGGGACCATTATGTACATCTGTTGACTTGGCGAATCGCTTACAGGAGCGAACATAATGCTGACTCTTCCCTGGTATCATTAAGTCGACAAATAAAAGTGTAATTCGTGCGGTCGATTCTTTCGTTTTGAATGCAATGAAAACAAGAAATTTGTTCATTTTAAGCGGTATAAATTCTTGTGGGCACTTCAGGGTCTGTTGTATGGCCGTATTTTAGGCTTTTTCCAATAAATTATTATAATTATTATTACTATATACAGAACTCTGACTCCCGAGCTAAATATTGAACTCATCCTTACCATAAAGAGTGATGTAACAGAGGTCCTGCTCGGACAGAAATTGAAATAGCACTCTGTCAGGCTGAATGCATCTAAGTATGACCTTGGATTAGCACAGCAGCAAACGATGCCCGGAAACTAATGAATGTGGTGAAACCCGAAGAAAAATATAGAAAAGTGGGTGACGGAGGGAGGAAATAAACTAGGAGAACTATTGCAGAGCAAAGTGCTATGGGATGTATCCATAAGAATGGATGCTTATAATTGCACAAACACCATTTTGTTAAATAAAATAAAAGCGATCTCACCCGTTTTAAGGTAACCAACTCCGCTATCAAGCAATTTAGGATCAGACTGTTTGGTTGCCTCGAGATACTGAAGAACGTAGACAATCGGAGTGAAAATGACCATGTTCTGTTCGCCACAACCTGTTGGCATTCGTACGAGACTTCCAAGACCCTGCAAAGATTGGGCCTGTTAGTACAACTATAACGGGTAGCAATACGTCTTACATAGCCTAATCTTAATTGCACTGTTCACAAAACCAAATTTCCTGAACTCAGGCCCTACGGCAGTAAGTAGTAATTAAAATATTCATTCATGGCCTCGGGCTTTTTGGCCAATGAATAATTATTATTTATTATTACATATTGCTGCGACTTCTGATTTATTTGTATATCCTCACCGTCATTGCCGGTCCTAAGAGGTCACCATTGATAGTAATCCAGCCTCTGGCTGACCCCTCAACTATTCGGCTAGGAATAGTAACATTCCATACGGTAGCTTTATCTTCGTCAAAATCTGAAAAATAAAACAATCCATCAAAGTTCAGTTTGATACAAAATATACATCTTTTTCGGCCCCGATGCTGGGACATGCCGAAGGTGCAGGTAAAACCCTACCATTTAGTGAAACACACATACTCTGGATTTTCGGAGTCTGAAACCCCTCCTTGCTTCCACGGTGGGCAAAAGAAAGCGTCGTTTCAATTTGTCTTTAGTACTTGATTTCCGAACCTTTTGCTTGTGGAACATTTTTTTTTAAGCACACAGGTCTTACCCCGAAGAAAAACAACTTCCTGGAGTAGGGCTATGCAAATTTTGCATCTCGGCTCCCACTCAGCTTAGAAAAACTGCAAAAAGGCAACAACACCCGGCGTCCCCAAGCAGTCAAATGAGGAAGTCCCGGATTTGGGTTACAAACCCTAAGTTTATGGGGGAGGTGACTAGAGAGAGGTCCAATCCACAACACGACTCAAAGACAATTCCAGAGAACTGTGGACGACTGGGGTACAACAATCATATCCCAGTGCTGCTTCTCACTCAGAGACAGAACATGCACAATAAACACGCGTGCCATAACTGTCAGCGGCATAAGGTTGTAGAGGAAACGATTCCATTTCTCTATACGACTTCAAATGGCTTTAAATTACTTTCTTTTTACCCTTTTTATTCCTTTTACCTTTGGGGCATATCATGGCCGAGTAAGTTTTCTCCTGTGGTATTCCTTCTGGGATGACAAGCAAGGGTTTGACAACAGCGTCCCTGAACGGGAAAGAGGTGTCAGTTGTCGAACGCCAACTGGGTCAATTAAAAATCAACAATCACATAGAGGTACCACAAATCCGAAAGAATAACTTCATCGGATGAAATCTGTTATCTGTGGATGCGCCACCAAACGAAGTAATACATTTTTCATCGGGTTTTCAGACCTATTTAAGTGAATAAATAATTTGTGACTAGACTGTCGACTCTCAGCCTATTCGGTTAAACTTTAAGTATACATTTTTTCAAGAAGAGCTGTTCAGACTTACTTCGCAGTCGGAAGTTCCCAGTGTCCACAGTCGGCCTCAAGCACACTATCCACAGTTGCTGTAACAGTAACATTAACTTCCCCGAGTACATTAGGCTTGATCCTGAATTTATATATCGCCTTTCCTTGGGGTTGGACACAATTAGAAGAAAAGGCTGGAATGCTTGCTGAGCGTCCTATGATGTCGAAGTCTGCACTGTCGGCCATGGTCACGATGACCTAAAATATAATTTTTGCCGTTACCGCTTCCGCCGTCAAGCCAAGACCATTAATCGTAAATCTTCAATAGCCCGTCTTAGTAAGACCCACCACTTGGTTCATTCTCGGTTTTGCCAAAATTCTCCGTTCTGCCAAAGTAGCTTGCGGAATTACCCTATTGGCCCTCAGGTTTCACCGGGGGGAGATCTGACTGAGACCTACAAATTGTGCCACGCTGTCTATGGTAACCTGACAGAGGGAGAGGGAATCTGAAATATTGAACCATGAGTAACTTTGGAGTGGGTAATCGGATTCCAGTGAAATCTAATATTAGAACATAGGACATTTCTCTTATGTTCTTTTTTGTATCCGGACAGGATCCGAGAACTGTTGGCGGGAGGGGGGGGGGAATACGTTACCCGCAGAGACTGGAGAGATCGGGATGGAACTTAGTAATAACAAACAAATGCTCTAGATAAATGGTTACAGAACCGGATTGGATCGGGCACTGTGGGGGGAGCTGAGGGGGTCCGGAATTCCGATGATCACGAGGTAAAAGTTACACATACCTCAGGATTCCAGATTCCTCTTCCCTCCACTACCCCCACGGTTGTCGGATCGGGGAAGTGACTATTTCCAAGTTAGTTTAGTCTGGTCCCTGGTATGCCTGTCAAGTTTCATCGTCCTAGCACTTCTGGAAGTACCCTAATCCGAGAACAGTGATCTGACAGAAAGAAAGACCGACAGACAGACCGAAAAGTGATCGGTATAGAGGTTGATAGAAACATCTAGATGTTGGAGAACTAGGAAACATTGTGAGTACCAGGTTAGAAGGCCAAGAGATCGAGAGCGTGTTCCACCCTTCTACAAATAGTAACTATTAGTTACTATTTCCGTTCCAACCTCAGCAAAAGCTACTACGCTAACCGTTCCAACCTTCTCGAAATAGTAACTAATAGTAACTATTTGCTTACCACGCTCGGGAGCGTAGTAAGCTTAGTAACTACGGATCTCTGAAGGTAGATGGCGCTTTTGCGCTAGCACAGCTGCAGAGCCCGTCTACCAAGTTTAGCTCAACAGTGCCGAATAAATGTGTGCTGGTTCGTCAATGGCGTCATCAGTCAAAGCAGTGGCAATCTTGACAGTTTTTGTGCCATCAATATGCAAATTAAGTACAGGAATGATACTTTAATCGACCTTTGTTCACCCCTGTATGTAGTGGCGCCATCTAATTTTTCGAACCTAGTGACTTTAAACATTCTGACGAAGCCACTAGATGCTGCTGCTGTCCCTTTTTCAAATGTCAGTGCTGTTTACGGCAGAGGGACTTCTAAGCCTCTCATTAAAACGACTCGCGGTTGCAGAAGTGGTAAACGCGTTTCTGAGAGGAGGCATCCCTTAGTGGAACCGAGTAACTTATCCGCTGCAAGTGACACCCGCGCCAATGTAGGCAGACCGACTGAATCGAGTCTCACAGACTTACCCATAATCGAACGCTTTGACTATTTGCCCGTGAACAACAATGCCAATGAGCCGCCTCCTATCCTAAGACTGTTACTTTCAACACTCGTTGTGGCCTTCCTAACTTCCTCGTTTGCAATACTAGATCGCTGTCCAACAAAACAGAAGATTTTGAAGCTGTTATTCGCCAGAACAACATTGCCATAGAAGCCGTTACTGAAATCTGGAACCTCAATGAAAATACTGGTCGGGTGGCTGGATACTCTGTGTTCTTGAACACTCGCTCTAATCGTGGTCTATCGAAACTTGGGGGCGGTGTTGGTCTGTTCATAAGAGAAGATATACCCTGTAAACTCCTTTCTGATCTCGCCAATCCCGACCATGAAGTAATCTGGGCGATGTGCAAACCGACTTACTTGCCCCGTCTGTACTCATGCATAATTGTGGCATCAGTGTATTACCCAGAAAGTGCAAGGAATCGCCGAGACCTTGTCTCCTACTTGCAAAGGACTGTTGATGTGCTCCGGAACCACTATAGTAATCCTGCTTTTATCATAGCCGGCGACTTCAACCAGACGAAAAAAGGCTGGCTTTCATCCAGTCTATCCCTTAAGCAATTGGTTCACATGCCTACTCACGTCTCAGGCAGCATTTTGGATCTCATTCTTACGAACTGTGAGGCCTACTACTGTAATCCTGTTTCTCTCAGACCAGTGGCCAAGTCCGACCATTTTGCTATTCTGTGGAAAGCCCACAGTTCATTGCCCAAGCCGAAATTAAGCCGCGTGGTTACCCGACCTCTGACGGACTCTGCCATTCGAGCCTATGGACAGTGGATAGGCAATTATGATTTCCCAGAAGTTCACGGTGATTCAAGCATCCACGAAAAGACTAAAAGATTCAGTGACATTCTGTACTTCAAATACATCGAAATCTTCCCCACAAAGTCAGTTACCATTAGTGAGTTTGATGAACCATGGATTACCCCTGCCATAAAGAAACTCATCCGTGAGAGGTGCCGCCTGCACTCTATCGGTGATGTAGTAAGCGCAAAGAAACTACGAAATTATACCGTCACCGTAATACGTAACGCCAAACTTCAATATGGCCGTTTATCAGTGTCACCTATGCGCGTCAGTAATCCAAAGAAATGGCATCAGTCTGTTCGAAAAATGTCGGGAAAATCCACTACTTCTAGTGTGAGAATATTGGACGATAGTGGCAAACTTCTCACTGCGACAGATGTGAACTCTTTCTTCACTGAAATCTGCACAACCCACCCTCCACCCACCGAATCCCAGAAAGCCGATCTCTTGTCCGGCTGCTCAGAAGAAGAAGTTATGGAAGTCACTGAAGAAGACGTCTACAAAGAATTAAGGAAAATTAAGCCCAACAGTGCATCTTATCCTTCGGAACTTCCTGTAAAACTTATTCGTGAATACGCCTTCATTGCCAAGCCACTATCCGTGTTGATCAACCTGTGTTTCATGTTTGGTACTTGCCCTGATATTTGGAAAAAGGCGTATATATCCGGGTTATTCCGAAATCAAGCCCCCCTAAAGCATGTGATGAATTGCGCCCTATCTCGATAACTCCAGGATTGCAGCACTGCAATTTACTTAGTGCGTATGTACGATTGTGTACTTACATGGCTGGATAAAGGTAATCGGTTCCTGGATCTAGGTGCAATAGACTTCCGAAAAGCATTTGATTTCATTAACACCCTGATTGCTGGCCAAAATTTGAAGGTAATGGGTGCTAAAAAGCGCGTGCTATCTCTGATTATGGATTTCTTATCTAATAGGAAACAGCGTGTTATGCCCTGTTTGAGGGGGATTCCGACTCTGGCTGGACAGGTATAACATGTGGAGCTCCACAGGGCACAAAGTTGGCTGCCATCACATTTATAGCCGTGATCAACTACCTACTAGTCGATCATGAGGATCATTACAAGTTTATAGACGATATCTCTTTTCTATTGAAATACCTAGTTGAAAACGGGATTGTTAAGAAAGAGTTCAGTGACGATTTCTTCGATGCGTTTATTGCCGAGTGCAATGTCTCTAAATTGATAATTAACACGAATAAGTCAAAGGTCTTACGCTTCAATCCGTTGAAGCGCACTTTCAGCCAACCGCATGTTCCGTTTCCGATTGTCGACTCAATAAAGATTTTGGGAGTTACTTTTTCTAGTGATTGTTCTTTCGCCTTGCACGTTGAAAATGTTGTCAAAAACGGAAATGCATGTCTGCAGTCTTTAAGTACAATGCGTAGATTTGGCTGTGATGTCCAGTGCCCTTTGCTAGCTTATCTCACATACGTCCGTCCAGTTCTTGAATATGCAAGCTCACTGTGGGGACCTGCAGCACTACGTACTGTATACCTCATCCAAGAACTTGAGTCGGTGCAAAAGCGTGCTTTGTTCATTATTATTGGCGATCGACAGCTATCTTATGGTGAAGCGCTTGCTAAACTCGATCTCCCCACGTTGGCCCAAAGATACGAGCAGATTATCCTGAGATTTGGGAAGTTTCTTCTCTCCAAACCCCAGCATCGAGACATCTTACCACCCACTGCACCGCCCAACAACCGTACGCATCACCAAAATAAACTGGTTCCAGTAGCTTCGCGAAAGAACCGCCACGCAAATTCGTTTGTACCTTTTTTACGGATTTGTTAAACAAAGACGTGATATTTTCTTTTTTTTTTTCATTTTTTTTTTTTTTTTTTTTTTTCGTGTTAGTTTGTTATTTAGTATAGTGAAGCAACGCAAACTAGCTGTCAGCTACGATGTTGTTTTAAATAAACCTATCTCTCTCTCTCTCTCATCTCTGTAACGTGATTGGTCGGTTTCGCCCATGGCATGATATCCTGCGGAAAAATAGAAAAATCGTTCCAGCCTTGAAGGTAAAAAACCAGAATTCGTGACGTCATGCGTAGTAACTACGGTAAGTAGGATGGAACACGCCCGAAGCTTGGCAATTTCAGAAGGGCATTCCAGTGTCTCTGCGGTTTTTTGTGGCGGCAAAAGAGACTTGGGATGAAGGAATTTTGCAGTATATTCTATTCTATGGCATTTTATTGTAAAATATTCTAGTCTGCGGCAATTGAGCGAAGCTGCAAGTGCCATAAAACTCGAAGAAGTGCAGAAACATGATCTTCCCGACTAAAAGTTAAAAAACAAACCGGGAGGAGCTCCTTGCAACAATAGAGACAATCGTCAGACGCGAATTACCTTTAACGCGGAAGCAGAAAAATACTTACGGGAAGAGGTCGGCTAGCATAGTTGAAAACCGCCACTTTTAGCAACAAAACTTCGCCTCGTTTTACCGAGTAGGGCAGGTTCAGTTCCACAAAGAGTAGCTGGAACACCTGTAACTCCATAGATGGTGACATTCCAAAGCCAACCTCAGACGAAACACATACGGCACGTCCTACCCAGTTTGTTATTGTGTGCGGTGCCTCCAACGCCTCCTCATGCGAACCAGTTGGACTAAAAGAAAGCACAATGTAAGAAGTGACTCAAGTCTTCCGACAGTTCGTTCACCCATCAAATTATCCAACAATGGTGTAAACACATACGCCATCTAGGCAATAAGTTCAGGTTGCTCAGGTTGTTGCAGACGATCGCGTATGTCTCTAATCGTCTTTGTGGTTGTTTGGCGGTTGTGATTGGATGATGCTGATCCGTCGTCAGCATCACCACTTCGTTCAGGTCCGGTAGACATCTTGCAACTTAACATCTGTTGACAAAGGAGACTTTTTGTACATAGTAGCTGAGTGTACACTTTATTTATTGAGAGAGAAAGAGAAGAGTGCATCTGATCCCTAGGCTACCTAGGACATCCCTACCCCTCGTTTTGTTAATTGGTTTTGGGAGTGGAACCTAAGGTCAGACCTGCTCAAGACCTAGCCTTACCGACCATCCTCGAAACCCCATCAGCACGCCTACTCTTTAGTCCTTGCCACTGCGACAGGTTTTTCTGCTAGTCGAACAGGTTTTCACTACGAGTAGGCGACAAGCTGCGGAACCAGCCTCAAGCTGCCGAGAAAGAAGAGGAAAGGTAGGACCCCTCTTCTTATTTTCTTCTTCCTTGTTTCGAGCCCTTGTGTTGCAACGGAAATGGTCAGCGGGACAAGTTACAAGAACATGCCCCATATTTTCCTACAGGCTACGCCATATCATGGCTAGGGCAAGCCAAATGCTGGGACACCTGACCTGCAAAAGTTGTAGGGTTTGTGGTCGCTTTTTAAGATGGATTTTTATAATTTTTCCACTGGTCTCATATGAAGAAGACGACTCGTATTCACAACTCGAAAGCTACGCGCATTTCAAGCTAGGGACCTGTCCTTGCCTCAATCCATGTTCCTGTCACCTTGTCAATAAATTATTTTACGGTCTTCTTTAGACTGTTCTTCCGTTTGGCATTACGGACTGACGCTGGATCAGTCGGACGCGATTGAGAGAGTTCAGTTTCGGGCATTGTTGGTAATTTCCAAAGCGCCAAAATTCCCATACTGTGCAGCCATGCCCTGCCTCTTTTTGTCAATCCCCGACCCAAAATGCCCACAGTAAAGAGGTCAAAGATGCCGAAAACGAAATCATCAAAAATGTCAACGGCCAAAAATGCCGACAGTTTAAAATGCCCACCGGGGAGGCTAAAATTGTCCTGGTTCAGAATGCCGAGGGCTCAAACTGTCGGCAGGAGAGACCAATATAACCTGGGACAACCGGCAACGAGATTGCAAGGGCAGGATTACCGCGGGAAGATATTGAAAAGGAATATTTTTTCGTAACTACTTGCGTGAAGTACGAAGAACTGTCATATAAAATTGTTCCAACACAGAAGGCGATACATAAGCGATCCAAATCCTGCACCATGAATGTAAGAATTGTTCTTAAAAGAATAGCAGTTTTAAGATCGCAGTTTGTGATTCAGTCTGTTTTCACAGAATTGGGCAGAGTATCTGCAGAGTAGACTATTATAGTATTACATTACAACTGAGATTATACCATTTCAAGCTGCGTTTATCGCCGTTCTGATACTCGGTCTGCATCCTTCGTTTCTAACTCATCATTCGTTCTAGTTTACTACGGCTGAGTCTTCAAATAATTCAATCGTCGGCATTTTGAACCGTGGGCATTTTGGGCAGTGGGTATTAAGAACCATGGACGTTTTTTATAATGGAAACCGGATACGACAACTATATTGCAATGTAGCTGACATTACAGCTACATTACAATATAGTTGACGTATCCCTTTTTACATGATTCGCAGTGAGCGTGAGCTTGGGCTGAGGAACATTTATCATGGGCATTTTAAGTCGAGGGCATTCTGAATGTTAGCCAAATTAAATCAGCTTGTCACAGATTATTCTTTTCTTACCAATATATTTTTTTTTTAAACCAACTATTTAGGCTGTTTATCATGTTTCGGTGATGAGTTTTACGTGTCAGCTCCGGAGTAGTATTTCTAATCGCAATTGAACCCGCTACAAGCGGAATTTGAAGAAGGCGAATTAACCATATTCCAGATCAGCGCTTCCGTGGACTAGTTTCTGTACCCCGTGTCTCATTATCGACAATTTCCCACAGACACAGTAAAATAGATCCACAGGTCGAGGAGTACAAATAGGCAAACTTCTTGAACTCTTTATTAAGTGATTTAGCCTTACGGCATTTCACAACTAACAAGGAACAAAACTAAACATCTAACAAGAGCTACGAGCTCATATGGCACTTGTACGAGTAGGCTGTACAAGAAAGTAGATGGAAACGTCACAAAATAAACCCGCCATCCAAAAAGGCGGTTCGTAAATAGAAATAGGATATTTAGTTTCACTCATTTCTGAGCGGTTCCGGCATCGTCTCGATTGCAAATGCACATGACTGTTCAAACTTTCATCCCAATAAATCCATTTGTTTGATCCCTAGACGTGCTACACGATTTCCGGGACTCACTCTATTTCCACCTACCGTGGCCGAATCTGGTTCGGAATAAAAAAAAAATCGACCACCTAAAGCATCTTCGTTTATACCATCTACCAAGTTTCACTCGAATCTGAGCATTTTTGGAAAGTTCCGGTACCCCCCCCCCTTCCCACCAACGTTGTCGGAGCCGGTTCGGGCCCAATCTCTTAATTCCCTCATCAAGTTTGACTGAAATTGGGGC
Source organism: Branchinecta lynchi (assembly GCA_023053575.1). Lineage (NCBI taxonomy): Eukaryota > Metazoa > Arthropoda > Branchiopoda > Anostraca > Branchinectidae > Branchinecta > Branchinecta lynchi. Next base: position 15,012,937 of record JAKZAP010000013.1, on the reverse strand, counting down.
ATAGCCTATCTGCAAGTTTCCAGTACCCCCCCCCCCCTACCTTGGCCGAATCCGGCCCAGACGCCAAATAACAAATCTAGGCCGCATAAACTCGGCACTGTCGAATTGCATCTCATTCGGTCCATCCGTTTGGTTTTTGTGCATGTCAAAAGTCCCCCCACCCCCAATTCCCCTAATCGTGGTCGCATATGGTTCGAACGCATGTTTTACATGTCGAGGCCATCGATTCGTATCACCCATGAAGTTTCACTCGAATCAGACCACTCGTTCGCAATTTATAGAAGTCCAAATTTCTCTTCTCTTGCTCCCCCAAAAATGCTCGGATCTAGGAACGGAAGTTTCCGGGGGTATGTTGTGTCAGGTTTTTAAGTCAAGATAATTCGGGTCGCTAATATGCCTGCAAAGTTTCGTTGTCGTTTTACATCTGGAACTATTCTAACTCACGACTACCGGAATTCCAGGAAACCCCCTCCAACTCCCCCCACAGAGCACCGAAACCATCTGGCTCCGTCAATTTCATCTAGGCCTAATGCTTGTTCCATCCATTAAGTTTCGTCCCAATCCCTCTGCTTTTAGAGTTTCTTGAGTTTTCCACCCCCCCCCCCCCCCCATCCCCACAGGTATCGGACCCGACCCGGACGTGACACTGAACGTCCGAGGCGATAGCTCACCAGACAAGTTTCATTCAAATCCGATCACCCGTTCAAAAGTTATGCACGCCAATAGATTCCGGACTCCCCATCCACCCACTCCCCCCGCGATGGTCGGGTCGGGGAAACGGCTGTTCGGATCCCTGACATACCTGCCAAGTTTCATCGCCCTAGGACATCAGGAAGTATGCCGAACTCGCGGGATCGCTAGAAATCCGGACCCCCACCCCAACTCCCCCACAGTGCCCTGATCCGGTCCGGTTATGTCAATGACGTGTCGAGGACCTGTGCTTGTTTTTCCCACCAAGTTTCATCCGGATCCCTCCACTTTAAGCGTTTCTCAAAATTTCCGGTTCCCTCCTCCAACTCCCCCCAGTGTCATCGGATCCGGCCCGGATTTAAAGTGAGGTGTCTGAGACACAAGGTCATCCTAAATATCAATTTTCATCAAGATCCGATCACCCGTTCAAAAGTTATGCACGCCACTAGATTCCGGACTCCCAATCCACCCACTCCCCCCACGATGGTCGGGTCGGGGAAACGGCTGTTCTCAAGTCAATCTGTTCGGATCCCTGACATACCTGCCAAGTTTCATCGCCCTAGGACACCAGGAAGTATGCCGAACTCGCGGGATCGCTAGAAATCACGACCCCCACCCCAACTCCCCCACAGTGCCCTGATCCGGTCCGGTTATGTCAATGACGTGTCGAGGACCTGTGCTTGTTTTTCCCACCAAGTTTCATCCGGATCCCTCCACTTTAAGCGTTTCTCAAAATTTCCGGTTCCCTCCTCCAACTCCCCCCAGTGTCATCGGATCCGGCCCGGATTTAAAGTGAGGTGTCTGAGACACAAGGTCATCCTAAATATCAATTTTCATCAAGATCCGATCACCCGTTCAAAAGTTATGCACGCCACTAGATTCCGGACTCCCAATCCACCCACTCCCCCCACGATGGTCGGGTCGGGGAAACGGCTGTTCTCAAGTCAATCTGTTCGGATCCCTGACATACCTGCCAAGTTTCATCGCCCTAGGACACCAGGAAGTATGCCGAACTCGCGGGATCGCTAGAAATCACGACCCCCACCCCAACTCCCCCACAGTGCCCTGATCCGGTCCGGTTATGTCAATGACGTGTCTAGGACCTGTGCTTGTTTTTCCCACCAAGTTCCAATTTCCGGTTCCCTCCTCCAACTCCCCCCAGTGTCATCGGATCCGGCCCGGATTTAAAGTGAGGTGTCTGAGACACAAGGTCATCCTAAATATCAATTTTCATCAAGATCCGATCACCCGTTCAAAAGTTATGCACGCCACTAGATTCCGGACTCCCAATCTACCCACTCCCCCCACCATGGTCGGGTCGGGGAAACGGCTGTTCTCAAGTCAATCTGTTCGGATCCCTGACATACCTGCCAAGTTTCATCGCCCTAGGACACCAGGAAGTATGCCGAACTCGCGGGATCGCTAGAAATCACGACCCCCACCCCAACTCCCCCACAGTGCCCTGATCCGGTCCGGTTATGTCAATGACGTGTCTTGGACCTGTGCTTGTTTTTCCCACCAAGTTTCATCCCGATCCCTCCACTTTAAGCGTTTCTCAAAATTTCCGGTTCCCCACCCCAACTCCCCCACAGTGCCCTGATCCGGTCCGGTTGTGTCAATGACGTTTCTAGGACCTGTGCTTGTTTTTCCCACCAAGTTTCATCCCGATCCCTCCACTTTCAGCGTTTCTCAAAATTTCCGGTTCCCTCCTCCAACTCCCCCCAGTGTCATCGGATCCGGTCCGGATTTAAAGTGAGGTGTCTGAGACACGAGGTCATCCTAAATATCAATTTTCATCAAGATCCGATCACCCGTTCGCAAGCTAAAAATACCTCAAATTTTGGCTTCACCCTCCCTCCACTCCCCCCCCCCAGATGGTCGAATCGGGGAATTGATGATTTCCTATTGAAGCTGGTCGGGTCCCAGACATGCCTGTCAATTTCCATCATCCCAGTACATCAGGAAGCACGGAACTCGCGGGATCACTACAAATTCGGACTTCTCCCCCCCCCCAACTCCCCCAAAGTGAGCGGATCCGTTCCGGTTATATCAGTCACGTATCTAGGACTTTTGCTTGTACTTTCCACCAAGTTTCATTCGGATCCCTCCACTCTAAGTGTTTTCCAAGATTTCCGGTTTCCCCCTCTAACTCCCCCCAGTGTCACCGGATCCGGTCTGGATTTAATATGGAGGGTCTGAGACACGAAGTCCTTCCATGTATTAAGTTTCATTAAGATCCGATCACCCGTTCGTAAGCTAAAAATATCTCATTTTTCCTATTTTTTCCGGATTCCCCCTCCCTCCACTCCCCTCCAGATGGTCGGATCGAGGAAGCGACAATTTCTAATTTAATCTGGTCCAGTTCCTGATATGCTTGCCAAGTTTCATCGTCCTAGCTTATCCGGAAGTGCCCGAACTAGCAAAACCGGGACCGACAGACCGACTGACGGACAGAAATAACAATCGCTATATGGCACTTGAGTAAGCTCAAGTGCCATAAAAAACTAAACAACAAATTGCATAATTTTGTACAAACAATCTCAAAAGAAAAGGAAAACAAACTAAACATTACACACTGTGAATTCCATTATCTTACATAATAAAGCCACATATTTTTAAATCAAATCGTAATTCCAAATTCAAACGTTATTAGTTTTCCTAATGTATTCCACTTCTCGAGCAATAAAAGTTTCACATTGTCGAAAGTGCAAAACTAGAAAGTATACTGTCAGAAGTTTCATAACAGACAACACAAAGATGCGCGGTTTCAACAGACAACACTTGGCATGTAATCTGTTCTCGCGACAAACATTATGTGTGAAATGTTATGCACAACATGCATTGCCAAGAAAAGCCAAAAAACCGCCAAAGAAGCATCTGCTGGCTTTTTGTTTGTCATCATGACATTGGAAAATTCAGCAGATGTTTTTTGGCTCTTCCTCGCAATGCTTGTTATGCAAAACATTTCATGCATAACGTTTGTCGGAACAACAGATAACATTCCAAGTATTGTCTGTTGCTTGTTGTCGGTTGAAACCGCGCATCCTTGTGTTGTCTGTTATGAAACTTCGGACATTGTAGGAGTAGAAAATGAAAGCTGTTTCTTTCTGCTCATTACCTTACGATCGATATTTTACTAGCTCTTTGTCACAGGTTCTGATAACGAGACAATGGAGGACTTTCAGAAACTAGTCCACTTGGAGGGCTGAACCGAAATGAGGCGAATTAGGTATCTGTTGTGGCTCAAGAAAGCCCCTTCCATTTTTGTTTTCATTCCCAACAATGGTGTAAACACATACGCCATCTAGGCAGGCAATCAATTCAGGTTATTGCTGATAGATGACGTATGTTTCTAATGGACTTTGTGACATTGAGTTATTCGCTTGACGTTGATCCGCATCAGCATCATCACGTCTGGTAGCGAGTAGCCATCTTGAGCAATCAACTTACGATCTGTTGATACAAGGAGACTTTTTGTAAATACTATTGAGAAGTATACATTTATTTACTGAGAGAGAAAGACAAGAGTGCATCTGAGCCCTAGGCTACCTAGGACATCCCTACCCCTCCTTTTGTTGATTGGTTTTGAGAGTGGCTTAAGGTCAGGCCCACCGGTCTTCAGATTTCCACGCTATCCACCAGGTTCCAGTGATCCTATTCAAGACCTAGCCTTATCCACCACCCTTGAAACCACATCAGTATCTGACATTGAAGCTATCAACTATGAACAACTGCAGGTGTCAGGTCGATGACATCTGGAAACTGCCACAGGAGCGGTAGCATCGAGTGCTATTGCTTCAAAGACAGGCATTGGCCTATTCGGCATATCTGGTGAAGCAAAAGCAAATTCTGGTACTGCGTCATACTCGGGACTAGCCGTATTGTTAACATGTAAGACCGAGACTCGGAGACCAGATAACTGAGAACGAAGAGTCCCGCATTCTGAAAAAAGAAAACATTCGTTTACCTTAATGAGAAGCTATCCCAGAGCCAAGTTTCAGGAAAATAGGACCGAACTTCGACAGCAGATGTCAGGTCAGATGGTTCCTCATCAGACGTTGCACTGATTGTGGAAGTTGCTACATGCCCCCTGGGCGCCCTCCACCAGATATCTGGCCGAGTCTCCGAGATATCTCTCACACGGTCGAACACCACATGGAACAGCTTGCCTCGAGGCGGAGCGCCATATCGGGCGTACTTTCTGAAGCTGATCTCTTCTTCCCTCAGCTTTCTTTCAGTAGGCCTACACGGGCGCGTTTCGATGTTAAGGTTACTCATGACAAACAGTCCCGCTTTCTACAAAGAAAGTCCTTGTTAGAAAGGTTAGGGAGCGTAAGCAAAATACTCCTCATACAAATCTAATGGCTCAAAGAGTGAAGGTTTACTGTGCAAAACGTACATGTAGCCTACACATTTGTAATGGTTTAATGTACACTTCTGTTCAAATGAATACAAATTCAGAATCGAAGCAAGAAACACAAGGGCGACTAACAACCTGGTACAATAACACAAACCACAAACCTACAAAATATGAAAATCAAACAAATTCGAGAACGTGTTCAGTCCCGAATTTATTTTATATTTAATTTATCGCCTATTTTTTGTGACTTTGGATCCCAAAGCGGATTCCCTTCCACTATACGGAAGAAATAGTGTTTGGGATAAGAAAAAAGTGTGTCCAGTTAGTAAGTGTACTTGTCCTCTCTGCCTAAGTGATAAACAAACACTTGACCATTTTCTATATCGGCGCAGAAGTAAGAAACACGCCACCGGTTCTGGAAAAGAACAAGAAACGTCACTCAAACGCATCCAGAAATTGCCTCAAATCCTCCGTAAATCAATCAACAACGTTTGTTGTGGTGGCGTTCCTGGTTCTTCGCTAGACATACGGCGATTCTTAATCAACGTTTTTCTTGACTCCCCAGTGAAGCATGCTTCGAGTAAAAACAAGACCAAAAGTATCTATGGACTTCATTCATCCAGGCTATCAGGTCTGACAGATTTTCATATCCATTAGGTGATTAGTCAAGGATTATAACCGTTGGGGGGCGGGATCCCGAACATTTAGTTTCGCCGACCAGGAATGGAATGGAACGAAAGGGTATAGGTTTTTCAACACAGATAGTTTCCCAAATTACTGGACCTTGCGAAATAAGACCAAAGGTTTCGATGAGATCCCAAAAATCGAATATTTGATCCAGACGATTGGGTCTTGTTTTCGCCAGGCTCATCATCAGAGAAAACCAAGTTCAGACAGAGCTCTATAAGCCATATCTATTTTGACGAAACTGACCGAAACTCTCTGCTTTACTTCTGCCAAATTTCCGGTTTCGGCCGAATTCCAGCGAACTAATTGTCAACCTATATCCTTATCTCTATAAAGAACATCTAATCAACTTCAAATAAAACTTTAACTTACAAAAGAAATTACGGTTACAACCGGATTCCCGACGAATTATATGTCCGGGTAAAAAATGATTGTCATACACAGACGCAGCGTATTTTCTTACCTTAAATCTGTCACCTAATCAGCTTCAAATAAAACTTTTGCTTTTAACAAATTTTCAGGTTTTGGCCGGATTCCGGGAGAACTATAGTTGTCCGGGTAGAAAATGCTTTTTACATAAGTGTCCAGCTTGTCTTCTTACCCCTCAATCGAACATTTAATCAACTTCAAATGAAACTTTTACTTTTAACCAGCTTTCCGGTTTTTGACGGATTCCGGACGAACTACTTGTCCGGCGAGAAAATGGTCTTCACCGTCGTGTTCAGCAAGTCTTTTTACTCCATAATCGGCTATCACATTAGCTGTTTCCAAATATTTTGTTTGCCCCTTAATCTGAACCCCCTCCCCAACCCTAAATGTATGGCTACAAAGCCCAGCTACGAACTTGACCTTACCCTTGACCCAAAGAACCCTTACACCAAGTTTCATCAAAATATCTCATTCCTTTTGAGAGTTATCGTGCTCACCGACAGACGGCCAACTTTTGCGATGTCATAGGTGGTATTTGGGATCCCAAAAACGGGATGAAAGACGGTAATTACTCACGTCAAATGCAGCAATAGGGTCCAAGTAGTCAGTTTCGTATGATTGAAAGTTTGTTCTCTTAATGAAGATTGACCTCTTCTCTGAAAAAAGGGTCAATTAAATATCACAATTCGGTCTGAAATTCAAGATAGTTCCTGCATGTTTTGAAACCTCAAGTTCTGATTTTCATTACTCCAAGATCGTTAATTAATCACAAAGTAACTCACAATATGCTGAGAAAGTTCAATTTTAAGTGGTCGTTTTGTCGTCTTCTGTTGTTAGGAGGTGACGCTGTAAGGAAAGGGGGTGGGTGGAGGAATGTGAAGCCTGATAATATTACTACCCAGCCGACTGCGAGTCATATTTAACTGCAAAACGGATACATCATCTGTTTATATGTATTCCGGGCGATATGTTTCTCGATAGGAAAGTAAAGTTTTGAAAAGGATTTAGCATGTCTCTTTAGTCCCATAAAGTCCCTGTGACAAACTTCAGAAAGGAGTTTACTTACACCAAATTTCAGGTTTTGCCAGAGGATTGTCGGCGAAATGTCCCCAATGGAAACAACCGATGGAGAAACATCCCCGGCGAAACGTCCCCATGACAAAGCGTCCCTGTGGCTAAACGTCCCAAATCAAAACGTCCACTGGCGAAACGTCACCGGCTACAGATTTTTTTTCATCGCTGAGGGATAGCATGTGTTTACGGATTGGGTCACTCATAAAGAAGACCAAAGTTTTCGATGGGATCCCAAAAATTCAATTTGTGATCCAGACAACTGGGTCTTGTCTTAGCCAGATCCAGTCATCGCCAGACTCCTTGAACATTTTTACAATTTAAATTCAGCAAAAGATTAAGGCCAAATAGCTAGTCATCTGAGAAAACCAAGTTCAGATATGGATTCAGCATGTGTGTTTACCCCTATAAGTCATACCTGTTTTGACGAAAACTTCCTGCCACTTCTGCCAATTTCCTGGTTTCGGCCGAACTCCAGAACTACTTGTCCGGCGAAAAAAGAAAGCTCAAAAACGAACTCAGGGTATCTTCTTTCCCCAATAATGAGCATCTAATCAACTTCAAATAAAAATTTAACTTATAACAAATTTTCCGACTCCAGCCGGATTCCGGTCGAACTATATTTCCGGGAAAAATATGATTGTCAAACACGGATTCAGCATCTCTTCTTACCCTTAAATCTGTTATCTAATCAACTAGAAATAAAACTTAAGCTCCTAACAATTTTCCGTTTTTTGCCGGATTCGGCGGGAACTACATGTCCAGGTAGAAAAACTTTCACATAAGTGTTCAGAATGTCTTCTTGCCCTAAATCGAACATCTAATCAACTTCAAATAAAACTTTTACTTCTAACAAACTTTCCGGTTTTGGCAGGATTCCGGGCGAACTACTTGTCCGAGGACAAACTGGTTTTCACCATCGTGTTCAGCATGTCTTCTTACCTCATAATCGACTATCAAATTGGCTGTTTCAAAATATTTTGTTTGCCCCTTAATTTGAACCCCCTCCTCCACCCCTAAATGTAGGGCTACAAAGCCCATCTACGAACTTGACTGGTCCGACGACCCAACGAATCCTCACACCAAGTTTCATCAAAATATCTCCTTCCCTTCGGAGTTATCGTGCTTGCAGACGGACAGACGGACAACTTTTGCGATGTCATAGGTATGACCCTTCACTTACATTTTGGGATCCCAAAAAATGATCTGAATAGAATAGAATAGAATCTTATTTTTTCGAAAAGCAGCTGTCACAGCGTTACCGCCGATGATCTTTTCGTCATACAAAATGATGAATAACATCACACTCTATAGTCTTGTCACGATGGAAGAAAAACACTAAAATGGACTAACTTATCGGTTATTGTACAACTCAACAAATGCTGGAACAAAACTCCTTCTATATCTTTCATGAAGAGGGGCCACAGGGGCTAGTTTGGGGATTTTCTGGGATTTATCTCGCTGGGGTCTAACACGTATGGGATAGTAGGGAGATGGGAGAATATTACGTAATCGGGGAACAGATAGGGTTTTAATACCGAAATCGATGCTAAGGCGGGTTCGTCTCTCTTCCAAGGTAGCCAGCTTGGACCTTTTTAGTAGGTAATTGTAGGGCACTTTACCCTCTCCGTTAATAATCATGAGAGCCTTTTTTTGAATGTTCTTGATACGGTATGTGTTCTGAAGAGAGCCCGAAGTGCCAAACAGGACAAGCGTATTCAAGAATAGGTCTGATAACACTAGTTTAAATTTGGAGGAGGTCTTTAGAAGGGAAAGAACATTTTTTAAGTAGTTTTAAAACAGCAATGCATGGGGAGGCTTGTTTTAAATTTTTGTTAATGTGGGCATCCCATTTTAGATCATTGGTTAAAGTAACTCCGAGTAGTATAATTTTTTTAATCCGAGAATTGGGGAATGGGGTCAAGAAAAGCTGGGGTAGATTTTAAAAAGTTAATTGTCATAGTTGAAGATTTCTTGGAGTTGACTCTCATTTGCGACAGAGCAGCTTCCTGGAATGTACCTTGGGGGACACCAAAAAAAATAGGGAGTGGTCCAGAAAAACATTATTGTATTTGACAATTTGTGATCGATTTGTCAAAAGAAACTAAATTAAAAAAAAACTAAATAAAAAAAGGACTAACTTTAAACTCTGAAAGCAAATTTTCAACAAGAATATTATGATCAATAAGAACAAAAGCTTTCTGGAGATCAATTAATAGAAGATTTAACCGTGTATCAGGGTTTTCAAGGTTTTTATAAACTAAATCAATTAAACACACAAGGTAATGAGAGATAGACGTTTCCTTCAGGTTCCCGAACTGTTTAAGGTCAATCAGTTCCAGGGTTTCTGCCTTCAACAAATCGGCAAGAAAACTTTCAGACATCTTTGAAAATGTCGCGGCCAGTGTAACTGGGGATCGACTAAAAGCAGAAGGTAAGGGAACGGAGAAAAGCAGGAAGGCATACTAAAACCAGGAAGCTAGGGCATACTAAAACGAAGAAGGCTGTCACCAGAATTCAAGGCTGCGAAAAACTGGAAAGCCGCACCGTACCCTTCCTCTGTTTAGTATTCTTTGAGGGGTCGGCAAATTTTCAAATTCAAAGTTCACCATCCCTTCCTCGTTTAGTATCCTGACACGAGTAGGCATTAAATCCAGTGAGGGGTCGGCAACTATCAAAACTGTAATTAATTCCTCGTTTTAGTAGCTGGTCACGGGTAGTACCTAAAGTACTAAAACGAGGAAGGAAATAGTGGATTCTTAATTATTAGTCTTTGAGGGGTCGGCAACTATCTAAATTTAAAGTCCACCATTTCCTTCCTCGTTTTAGTACTTTAAGATACTACCCGTGATAAGTTACTAAAACGATCAAAGAAATGGTGGGCTTTAATTTTGATAGTCTCAGAACCAGGCCCGTACCCAGGAATTTATTTGGGGGGGGGGTGCGTTTCGGGGGGGGGGGGGGCCTGCTGGTCGGACAAAAAGCACAAAAACACATAGATCAGAGGGAAAAGCCTATAAAAATCGTTATTTTTGTATGTTTCCAGGGGGGGGTTAGGGGGTTGACCCCTCCCCTGGATACGGCCTTGCTCCGAACCAAAGACTAATTGAGAATCCACCACTTCTTTCCTCGTGTTAGTTCTTTAAGGTACTACCTATGACCAGCTACTAACACGAGGAATGAAAAGGTTAATTACAAGTTTGATAGTTGCCGACCCCTCATTGAACTTAATGCATACTCATGTCAGGATACTAAAACGAGGAAGGGATGGTGAACTTTGAATTTGAAAAGTTGCCGACCCCTCCAACAATAATAAACAGAGGAAGAGAACGGTGCGGCTTTTCAGTTTTTCGCAGCCTTGAATTCTGGTGACAGCTTTCTTCGTTATAGTTTGCCCTTCCTCGTTTTAGTATGCCCTTCCTGGTTTTAGTATGCCTTCCTGATTTTCTCCGTTCCCTTCTCTTCCTGCTTTTAGTCGATCCCGTGTAAGGGAGTGTAATAGGTCGTACTCCAGTGAAGTCATTTAGGCCTCCCTTTTTGGGATCCCAAAACGTAAGTGGAGGGATACCTATGACATCGCAAAAGTTGTCCGTCTGTCCGTCCGTCCGTCTGTCCGTCCGTCTGTCCGTCCGTCCGTCCGTCCGTCTGTCCGTCCGTCTGTAAGCACGATAACTCTCGAAGGGAATGAGATATTTTGATGAAACTTGGTGTGAGGGTTCGTTGGGTCGTCGGACCAGTCAAGTTCGTAGATGGGCTTTGTAGCTCTACATTTAGGGGTGGAGGAGGGGATTCAAATTAAGGGACAAACAAAATATTTTGAAACAGCTAATGTGATAGTCGGTTATGGGGTAAGAAGACATGCTGAACACGATGGTGAAAACCATTTTGTCATCAGACAAGTAGTTCGCCCGGAATCCGGCCAAAACCGAAAAGTTTGTTGAAAGTAAAAGTTTTATTTGAAGTTGATTAGATGTTCGATTTAGGGGTAGGAAGACATGCTGAAGAGGATGGTGAAAATTATTTTCTCGACGGACAAGTGTTTCGCCCGGAATCCGGCCCAAACCGGAAAGTTTATTGAAAGTGAAAGTTTTATTTGAAATTGATTAGATGTTCGATTTAGGGGTAGGAAGACATGCTGAAGACGATGGTGAAAACTATTTTCTCGATGGAAAAGTATTTCGCCCGGAATCCGGCCCAAACCGGAAAGTTTGTTGAAAGTAAAAGTTTTATTTGAAGTTGATTAAATGTTCGATTTATAGGTAGGGAGACATGCTGAAGACGATGGTGAAAACTATTTTCTCGACGGAAACTATTTCGACCGGAATTCGGCCCAAACCGGAAAGTTTGTCAAAATTAAAAGTTTTATTTGGAGTTGATTAGATGTTAGATTTAGGGCAAGAAGACATGCTGAACACTTATGTGAAAACAAGTTTCTACCCGGACATGTTGTTCGTCCGGAATCCGGCCAAAACCGGAAAACTGTTGGAAGTCAAAGCTTTATTTCTAGTTGATTAGATAAGCGATTTAGGGGTAAGAAGAGATGCTGAGTCCCTGTGTGACAATCGTATTTTACCCGGATATATAGTTCGACCGGAATCCGGCTGGAATCGGAAAATTTGTTATAAGCTAAATTTCTATTTGAAGTTGATTAGATGTTCATTACTGGGGAAAGAAGATACCCTGATTTCGTCTTTGAGCTTTCTTTTTTCGCCGGACAAGTAGTTCTGGAGTTCGGCCGGAACCGAGAAATAGGCAGAAGTGGCAGGAAGTTTTCGTCAAAACAGATATGACTTATAGGGGTAAACACACATGCTGAATCCAAATCTGAACTTGGTTTTCTCAGGTGATTAGCTATTTGGCCTTAATCTGTTTCTGAATTTTAATTGTAAAAATGTTCAAGGAGTTTGGCGAAGACTGGATCTGGCTAAGACAAGACCCAGTTGTCTGGATCAGATATTGAATTTTTGGGATCCCATCGAAACCTTTGGTCTTGTTATCAGTAGGGGTGACATACCATAACTTCCAACAAACGGATAATTTCCCGATTTACTAATTTCATTAAAATACATAACAGCGGATAGATAATTTGTCTGGGAAAGCTTTGACCACAGCAGTGGGGATATCAATGGGGCAAATGCTAGGTTTTTTTTAAGCTTCTTTATTTATTAATAATTTCATTCATTAATGGAATATTTTCTACTGGTGTACTTGGGACTAAGTGCTTGTTGAGCTCATTTGCTGTCTGCAGAGGTGGCTCGTCCATGTGGATTTCCAGATTCTGAAGCGTAGGACTATCAAACTCCTTAGCTTTCCTAAACCACTGGCGAGGCTTACTTTCTTCAAGAATATTTAATTTGGTCCTTACATAACTGGAGGCAGCTCGTCTGATTTCTTTCTTTCTAGTTTTACGCAAAGCAGTTGCAGCCTCTTTGGGATAGAAAATTTTGAAAACCACGATGCGTTGACAACTTTAATATTTAACCGATAGCGAAGAAACAATTCAAAGTGTTGCTTCTTGCTATAGCCATTTCTTGAAGAAAGCGCAAAGATTTAGTAGTTTGTAAGTTTTTGTTTTGTGTTATATTTAATTGGTTCATTTGCGTTGTAATTTACGCTGTGATGTAGCTCACTGCGATCTCGCGTCCTACCTAGATTACTATGTGTCTGTATACCTAACTAATCGTTTCATCCGTTCTCGTTTTCACGCTTCCCATGCCACTTGTATACACCATACGGCACTATGTTTATTTTTTCGTTCTCCTTTTTTGATGATATTGGTAAAAAATGCCGATTGTACATGTTGCCTCAAACGACCTAGAAATGATTAGTCACGAGCCCAGTGCAAGGAATATCACAATATAAATTTTAATTGGAAACGATGCATTTATTTAGCAACTGGTTCAATGTCTGACCTTCCTGCCTATAAGAAATGTTCCCACATCTGCAATGCACACTCATTTTTTTTTTTTTTTTTTTTTTTTTTTTTCAAAAAAATGCACACTCATTAAGCTGTTTTACCTCGATCATGTGCCTGAAGACCAGGCGAACTTTAAAATCTGTACTTCGACACATTTCGCCATGGGGACGTTTCGCCACGGGGACGTTTCGCTGGTGCCGTTTTGACATGGGAAAGTTTCGTCGGCAAGCCTTGCAAGGATTCGGAGCAAGCTCTTTGTCCGGTATGAGATTTAAGTTCAGAAATTGGTTTAGTGTGTATATCAAAACGCAGTGATGTCATGGTTAAGATGAATACTTTAAGGAATAGTCAGAACTGGGAAGTGATACTTTCTAAGCCAATCTTGTCGAGTCTCCAATGTTCTAGCCAAGTTTCGTCGTCCTAACGTCCTAACACCTGGAACTACCTTAACTCACGATACTCGGAATTCCTACCCCCCCCCCCCCTCAAACTCCACCCACAGTGCCCGGATCCAATCCTGTTCTGTAAAAGGTTTGTCTAGTGCATTTGTTTGGTATTCCCACCAAGTTCTCTCCAGTTTGTAAGAAGGGTCCTTCATCCCCCTCTGAACACACAAGGTGATCGCTCCGATTAAAATTTATTATTTTACAATAGGCCTCCCTCTTCTAGATTTATTTTCCTGTCCTTTCTAATGCATCTTGCTCGACAATTCTTTTACCCAACTTAAGTTTCAAACAATAACTCACGTAAGCTTATTTCACACGGTCAAAGAGGCAATTAAATAAGATGCCTTAGAACAAAGTCACCAGCATAATGAAAAAGGAGTGCAGCAGAACGGTTCTAACGGCCAATCAGACGTTAGCAGTTCTAAGGGATTAACTTCAACTCGGACCCCGCCCCCAAAAGAATTTCTTCGCTCGAAAGAAAGTGGTATATAGAAAAAGAACTATTCGGGGAGTTCTAATCCAACCGGTCTTCCGTGAACACCACCACGACTAGGACTTAGAGGAGAATATTAACGTAAGTTTCTTTCAAATATTTCTTATCAGAGCAACAAGGCCAAGTCAACACCGGCTCTTCAAACCTTCTCCACCATCTCCGTGCACTGTTAAACGATTTTCAATATTCGTTATAAGTAAGTAAGTAAGTGTATTTATAACCCACACAATATTTTACAACAAAAATGTGTGATAAATAGAAATAAGAAGAAAAAGGAAAGAAACAAAAGAACAAAAGAGAACAAGTAAATAACATACAAAACATACAATACGCATCTGCTATCAACCAAAAAGTCTAATCAGTCGGTGATGCGGCGTCAGACGTAGACAAGACTTCTGACGGAAATCAGAATGCAAGTCTTGCAGCCGTGACAAAATGTCAATAGCTCCGTAAGATTTAATAATCTTAGAATTACTGTGGGACCGGGGCAGATACAGAAGAAACTTACAGTAACGGAAATAATCTATCCTTATTCTGGATAGATCCCGTTTATCAAAAATATCAAACAGACCAGCCGAGAAAAGCACAGACGGGTCGCAAAAAGAAGCGTAAAGTTTTGCTAAAGCTGTACGCTGTAGAGCTGTATCATTCTTTCACTCACCTTTATCAGGTTTTTAAATGTAAATTAACTCTTGTGTCTGGAGTGAAGGTGAGGTGTATCTAGGTCTTAGAAAGCGGGTAGGTTACCATAGCAGATAGGAAAGAGAACCCATACATGCAGCGACTACACGTAAACACGCTACCACATTCTACGTTACCGTCTCCACGCCAGCTTCGAGTTCAACGCTACTCTAGGTGGCGGCTCTTCACTGAGCCTTCAACTACGGAAACCGAGAGCCAAGTAGACCTTACCAGGGTCACCAGCCTCACTTCGACCGTCTGTCGTGTACTCACCCCAAAAGGGAACCTTACAAGTCTAAGCGGGTCACGAATTTTTCGGTCCCTCTCCCACAGTTGTCGGATCCGGTCCGAACATGAAAAAGAACACCAGAGACAGGTCCTCTCCTCAATTATCAAATTTCATCAGAGTCCCGTTCAAAAGCTACGTGTGACTTAATACTCCGGATTCCTCCTCCCTCCACTCCCCCAACGATGATATGACTAAGAATATTACTCTTTCCATGTCAGTTTGATCGGGTTCCTGATACGCCTGCCAAGTTCCGTAGCGAAAATCCCCAAAACCACCATCACCAGAATTCCGACAAACCCATCTCCCCCAAAAAAGTGTCCGGATCCATTCCGGTTGTGTAAACGGTATATCTAGAGCAGATCCTTGTTCCTCCCCCAAATTCCACCCCGATCCGTTTCACAAGATTTCCGGTCTCTCCACCAACTCCCCCGCAGCTGTCGAATTTGGTCCAGAACTGAAATGAGACATCAATCTTCTATTCAGATTTTAAATTTCATACGAATCCGATCCCCGTTTGAAAGTTACGGACGACTCAATATTCCGGATTCCCCCTCCCTCCATCCCCACCCCCAGGTGATTGGATCAAGAAACTAGTATGCCTCCCAAGTTCCAACGTCCTATCACATCTTAAAGTACCCCAACTCGCAATCGTCGGACAGGCCGACCAACAAATCGACAGACAGAATTTTATTACGATCGGTATATGGCACTTGAGCCAGGGGCAGCGGGTGCCATACAAACTGTACAAGATTCTATGGCTAAATAAAGCAACTGCAGACTGGAAGATTAGTCAAGGCTGTCAGTCAGGGCTTGAGGAATGTAAAAGAACAAGAGGGAATCCATTCAGGAGGTCGAGACGGGCTTAATTAAACATCTATTCTCATTTCTGACGGCCGCCATTCAATTTGACCCTCCAGTTGACCTTACAAATACTCACCCCTGTTTGAAGATTTCATTTTCTCCGGACAGTACGTGTTATCAGGTGTCTGTTGCCTCGGGTGTTCGTCTGTACTGATGACATAATCAGAAAGTTTGTCAAGTATGTTGCTCTCTTGAAGCTGCAGTTTAGGTTTCAACAGTGTTACCGATTTATCCACCGCCGATATTCCGCAGAAGGAGCCAGGATGAGCAGTAACGGAGAACTGAACTTTCTCCCCAGGCTTTCTCTTGGCTGGCAGCCATGCTATTTCGACCTGAAAAGGATCCATTACAGAGCTCGAACAGCTGATTAAGTCACGGTACAAGTCCCTTGTGTAAAGTGCATCTATATTATTAATTTCCGTGACATGGGGATGTGAACTGATTAGATGAACTTGCCTTCAGGCGGGATCACTGTTCCTATGGCCGGCTTCTACCAGACTATTGTAGTGGTTTGCGAACTCTGTTCACAAGCCCCTCGGTGCTCAGTTGGTAGAGCGTCTGTCTTGTAAACAGAGGGCCTGGGTTCAAAACCGGCTTAGGAGCATTTTTGTCTATCAGTTCACTACTTACAAAACTGATCAAGCCATCTCGTAGCCTAGTATTTATGATTCTCACACCGTCTATGAAACCCCTGAGCTAAGACAAATTAAATTTGAGTCTTGTCTTCAGAACGAGGGATCCGAACACCATTCCGCTACTCAGTGTGTGCGCCACGTGCCCTGTCACAGTTTTTCGCTGGAATGCCAACTCTTAAAGCACACCTTGCACTGTTTGTTCGCACGTTTGTTAAAGCAAACCGTCTGTTCCTATTTTCAGAACTATCTGAATACGGTAGAACTATAAGCTCTACAAACTGTCCACGGCTCTGACTGTTTTAATAAAAAGGCGGCTTAGTGTTACACCGATATTTGAATACACTCATTGATTTTGACCCATCCAAGGGATTTTTTATTTTGACACCCGAGTAATGACAATCTGAATGCACTGCTTGCACGACAACCCAAAATTCATCCAGAGGCGGAGATTCTTAATTAAAAAAAAAAAAAACTGTATTTGCAGGATTAAATACGCTAAGCTCGGAAATGTCATGCCACTGTAACTGAATACGTGATGTGAACGATGAACCCTTTGACTTCTAGCAAAACCTTGAAAAGAATACAGAAAACCGGTTCAGCTCATCAGTAGCATGATACGCGAATACTTGCCGGGAGCATAACGCGCATGGAAACTAGCGAACAGTGACAAGTCAAAAGATCAGTGAGTTGTCGCTAGCGGGCTAAAAAGGTAACATGAAATTTGGGTCTCCGGGTCTAAGAATTAACGAATGCAGTTGTGCAAGTAGATTGCATTGAGGTATGACAGGCCTTTTAAGCTACGCACACAGTCCAACAAGATTCTGCATGCAAAAATACGAACGTGAAATCCGCGTCACCGTGGGGAAACCGACATGCCATGCTTCAAACTTACGGAGCGAAATATGAATTCGCATCTGACTGCGAAGATCGAGCTGTGTGTGCACGCATCTGTACGCCCCGTGCAGGCTAACCTACCAACGTCATCAAAACACATAAGGGGGAAGTTAAAACACTTGAAAAGACAAATGCCAGATAATACTAAATGCAATTACCTTGTTCGGGAAGCCAGACTGGACATCCAAGCTTGTGTCTGCGGTCAGGACTTCTCCATCGGCAGTGACGGCATAGGCAAAGAAGTTTAACTTCGGGCTGTCGGTGTCCTTGACCTTGTAGGTTAGTTTGAAAGTTTTGAGGCTCTTAAGGGCCTTTAACGTACGGGATGACTGAAAAACAAGCAGTTGAGAAAGAAGCTCCTCTCTGTAACCAACGGCCTCTAATTTTCTTTCTCCCATACTATTCGGAAAGGCTTGTCAATGAAGCTGCCACTTCCCACATAGATAGGCTACTCACCGTTACTAGCCGAATTGCAACAGAGTAAGAAGTACAAGTAAGCCAATAAGAACTCGCACAATGAAGACTTATCATAACTGAGTCTCAGAAATACTTGTTGAGATCTGAAAGTTCTGTTGGGAAAAGCTGAAGAGGATTTCAAGATTCGGAGTCAGTTATTTCCAGAAAGACGTTGACCCATTTATGCTCCGGATCAAGGTCTCTCTGCTAAAACTTCCGTCACCATCATAAATACCATACTGAAAAGTTGAGAATTTACAACTTAATAACGAAAGTGCAGACCTTATCTAAACACCACATAATTATGAACACTTAGAGCGTGTTCCACCCTTCTAACGATAGTTACTATTAGTTACTATTTCCGATCCATCCTCACGAAAAGTTACTACGCTGACGGTTCCAACCTTCTCGAAATAATAACCAATAGCATAGCTTAAAAACCTAGGCAGTCAAGCAAGCTCAGTTTATGTTTGGGACACAGTGCGCGGCGCCGGAGAGCCATAACCATGCGACACTCACGGAAACTGGTGGAACTTCGCAGTAGGAAACACGATCTTTGGGAAACGTGAGCTCAGAGCTAGCGGTGTGACCTGATATGCAAGGGATAAGCTATGTATGCAAGCGTAATTCAAATGGTCGTTAAACTGCGAGTGTAATGCAAGTGTGATACAATTTACGATTTTCTCATCGAACAAATAGTTCGCCCGAATTGCGGGAAAAGGGAAAGTAAAAGTTTTATCTAATGATGAGCTTTAATTATTATGATGTGTACGGAGACGCACTGAAACTGATTTTTCTTTTTTTCGGCGAACAGGTAGTTTGCCTAGAATCCGGAATCAGTACAAGAGAAATCCTTACTGGAAGTTGATTAGAGGTTCAACGTGGTGAATTAGAGCGACGATCTACAGGTAAGAATATATGCTGATCGTCATGTCCCCGCAAAACAAGTATACACTGACTTGGATCTGGCGAATGTCGGGCATTTTATAAAGATAAAAACTATTCTAAAGGCGGTTGGAACGTTTATAAAGGAGCAAGATCTGAGCCTTACTTCCTCACCCTGACCAGTAGTACTTTGACCGTAATCCGGCCAGGAGAGAGAATCTGGATTTCCAAAGCTGAAAAAATAACCCAAATGGTTTGAAAGGTCCGATAAAGACACGGTGAATCAGGAACTACTATTTATTCTTGCCTCACATGAATAGCACGGATGTTTTTGTATCAAATGTGTATGGGGTTCGGCAAAGACCGAATATCTGCGAGATCTCATGATTTGATGACCAGTATTTCATGTTGTCTTATTACAAGTTAGTACTTGTAGGATATTTAAAGTCATTGTTTTTTTAACTTTTTTTTTTTGTTTTTCCTGACCAAAGCAAAATACAATCATTGTAGTTATCGTGATCTCACATTACCAAAGTGAAGTTCAAATATAAAAAATCGATTACTTCTGTACTGTTTCTTTGCGCTCTTTTAAGAGTTTCAAGGAATCATTCCTCTTTATCCCCACAATGTATTATTTTATTCATCTTATTGTAAGTAAAACGAAATTTGGTCAAAACAAGGCAGAGAGCCCTCCCCTGCATTCTCACGGAAAGGCAACACAGCTAGAAAAATCTCCGTTCCCGCCACTGCGTTAACCGGTGGATCTATGCGTAGGCGGCAGGCACCGGGCTCAGAGCTGTGTCCCAAAAACTTCTCGTGGGGAAGATAGGAGCTTGCTTAACTGCCTAGGTTGATAAGCTGTGACTAATAGCAAGAACAAATAAGAGCAAGAACTGCTGTCTCCCTATCTCTGTCACACACCCAAGCTGAGACGAGTCGACTCCCGACGCAAATGAGCGGAGGTGGATCTCACCCGGGACATCAAAAGTCGTTACCTCTACAGAGAAGGTGTAACGCAGTAAACCACTGAGGAAGAAAAATCGAATGGAGGCAGCGCAGCAGTGATAAGCCTGTTCACACTGGGCTGGGCGGGCGCTGAAACAGCGGTTGCCGGCTCATTGATTCAGACAAGCTTTCGGGGGTTGACAAGAAAATTCCGAAGCAATTAAGAATATATCAAAATATACAGAAACTGCCATTTGATGCAAAGTAGATTTTACAGATGCGTCAAATTTAGTTAAAAGTACGACAAACTGTATATATATCTGTGTTGAAAAACCCAAAGGCCGTATACAGGTAACGTGAGATATATGGTAACGTAAATTTCTGGGTCAACTCAGTTAAGTGGTGTCAATATCCAGAACAAGAAGAGATAAATTTCATTCCAAGTATTTGCTCTCATCTGAGAATATCAGATGAAAACAGGCAGATTCTTAAAAAAAAAAAAGGCCGTGTTTCAGGTTTAATAGGCTCAGTGGAAATGAACAAATATTACGCAGATGGAATAGGCTTCTACTCTGACAAACTAACCAGAAACAATTTTTAATTAAATTTAAAAAAAACTAGGACTTCTATGTGGGTCCTAGACAAACTAGAACCAAGCTAGAACCCATGTGGCAATGCCTCAGTACGAAAACCTAAGACTTTATTTGATGGGAAAATACACCGTAGACATCGAATTATTTGTAAGTAGTGAACTAAAAGACAAAGGAGATAGACCAAGTTGACGTGAACTTTCGTCTTTCGATTAACTACTGAACTGAAATATAACTCACTAAATCGAAATGTATACAATTATACATTTCGGAAAAAAAGAAGAAAAAACACAAAATATACACTCACTTACTGGTATTATTTTGACTATTCCATGCTATTCTACCATTTCGGTAATTTCAGTAATCCTCGAAAGCCTTAATTACGTTACTTCTAGTTTACACTCGTCTGACAAACTGAATACTACAGATGTTGAAACTCAATGGGTCATGACTTCAGTGAGTGTGCTTCAAATCCCGGTTTGCATTGTATGGTTCTCCCGAGAGACATAAAAAGGAATGTCACAAGGGATTTCAATCTTCATATTGATTGTCATGGTATAACAAAGGCGATTATGAATGACCATCGTCAAGTTCGCTTTTTGTTTTTCGCGTCACTAATATTCACTAATCAGACGCCAGCGTCTACTCAAACAAAATCAACGCATTTTCCTTCCCGTGTGAACAGGCCAGAACATCCGCCTCGCTAGTGGCTACGTTGTTTTCTTCGTCAAGTGTGTAACGGCGGAGAGTCGGAGACCAACGAGTATACACGAGCGACCAAGAAATGGCTCCACCTCCGCTCATTGTTGACGGAACATTTATAGTCGGTGGATGGACGAGAGACCATTGTTCTTACTCGTTATTTGTTCTTGCTAATAGTTACTATTTGCTTCCCATGCTCGGGAGCGTAGTAACTACGCATCTCACCTGATTGGTCGGACTCGCCTGTGGCATGATATCCTGCTGGAAAATAGAAAAATCGTTCCAGCCTTGACGGCAAAAAGCCAGAATTCGTTAAGTCATGCATAGTAACTAAGGTAAGTAGGGTGGAACACGGTCTTTATCTTCTTGTATTCCAGGAGCCCAACGTCATAGGCGAAATCAAGGTTGGCGAGGCGTCCGTTGTTGGGAAGCTTGATTCAATAACCAGTGCAGTTCCGCATAGGATAAACTCCCTGATAAGACCGAAGAGGAATGGGAGAGAATACATCCTTGCGTCACTCAGGATATTATAAGAAAGTATTTTGTGTTATACAGTCCTATATTTGCAGGCAGCACTCAGTGTTCTTGTCCAGGGCCATGCAGAATACTACGAGTTTGGATTGAATTCTGTAGTTGCCGAGGATCTTCCACAACAACTTGCGATCCATCTCGTATGGAAATAATTCAAGTCATAAACGATCGTTTTTTTTTCAATTGTATTATGGGACATTTTTCCAATTATCAACAATTGGAAATGATCGTAAACAATTGCTTTTTTACGATTGGAAACAGCTATTTATGATTGTAAACAGTAGTTTCGAATCGTTTGCGATTGAAAACAGTTGTTAACGATCGTATTTTTCCGATCAAAACAAGTTGTTTCCAATCGTATTTTTACGATCGGACACAGTTTACGATTGAAACCGATTGTTTCCAATCGTTTTTTTACGATTGGAAACAACTGTTTCCAATTGCATTTTTACGATCGAAAACAATTTTTACGATCGGAATTTCCGACTGCAGATTCTTTTTCAACACACCTGGCCTCCACCCCCACCCCTATGCCCTAAACTGTAGATTGTCGATAACTGGAAGGTCTTCTACCTCTAATTTCAAGTAATGCCTAATTATCTGTGATCCAGTTCAGTAATCTCAATATTCCTCAATATTAAGGAGCAATATTCGCATTGTCTTATATAGAGGCAAATATTTTTTTTTCAAAACTATCGATTAAACAGCAGCACACTAAAAAAAACAAGAACTACGAGCTCATATGGCACTTGTACGAGTAGGCACGTACAAGAAAGTAGATGAGAGCGTCACAAAATACACCCGCCATCCAAAAATGCGGTTCGGAAATAGAAATAGGATATTTAGTTTCACTCATTTCTGAGCAGTTCCGGCATCGTCTCGATTGTCTGTAGCAAATGCACATGCCTGTTCAAACTTTCATCCCAATAAATCCATTTGTTTGATCCCTAGACGTGCTACACGATTTCCGGTACTCACTCTATCTCCACCTGCCGTGGCCGAATCTGGTTCTGGTTCGGATCCGAATCTGGAACGCATGTTTTACATGTCGAGGCCATCGATTCGTATCACCCATAAAGTTTCACTCGAATCAGACCACTCGTTTGCAATTTATAGAAGTCAATTTCCATATTTCTCTTCTCGTGCTCCCCAAAAAATGCTCGGATCTAGGAACGGAAGTTTCCGGGGGTATGTTGTGTCAGGTTCTTAAGTCAAGATAAGTCGGGTCGCTAATATGCCTGCAAAGTTTCGTTGTCGTTTTACATCTGGAACTATTCTAACTCACGACGACTGAAATTCCAGGAAACCCCTTCAACTCCCCCCACAGAGCCCCGAAACCATCTGGCTCCTTCAATTTCATCTAGGCCTAATGCTTGTTCCATCCATTAAGTTTCGTCCCAATCCCTCTGCTTTTAGAGTTTCTCGAGTTCCCCCCCCCCTCCATCCCCACAGGTATCGGACCCGACCCGGACGTGACACTGAACGTCCGAGGCGATAGCTCACCAGACAAGTTTCATTCAAATGCGATCACCCGTTCAAAAGTTATGCACGCCACTAGATTCCGGACTCCCCATCCACCCACTCCCCCCACGATGGTCGGGTCGGGGAAACGGCTGTTCTCAAGTCAATATGTTCGGATCCCTGACATACCTGCCAAGTTTCATCGCCCTAGGACATCAGGAAGTATGCCGAACTCGCGGGATCGCTAGAAATCCGGACCCCGACCCCAGCTCCCCCACAGTGCCCTGATCCGGTCCAGTTATGTCAATGACGTGTCTAGGACTTGTGCTTGTTTTTCCCACCAAGTTTCATCCCGATCCCTCCACTCTAAGCGTTTCTCAAAATTTCCGGTTCCCTCCTCCATCTCCCCCCAGTGTCATCGGATCCGGCCCGGATTTAAAGTGAGATGTCTGAGACACGAGGTCATCCTAAATATAAAATTTCATCAAGATCCGATCACCCGTTCAAAAGTTATACACGCCACTAGATTCCGGACTCCCCATCGATCCACTCCCCCCAGTATGGTCGGACTGGGGAAACGGCTGTTCTCAAGTGAACCTGTTCGGGTCCCTGACATACCTGCCAAGTTTCATCGCCCTAGCACATCAGGAAGTATGCCGAACTCGCGGGATCGCTAGAAATCCGGACCCCCACCCCAACTCCCCCACAGTGCCCTGATCCGGTCCGGTTATGTCAATGACGTGTCTAGGACCTGTGCTTGTTTTTCCCACCAAGTTTCATCCCGATCCCTCCACTTTAAGCGTTTCTCAAAATTTCCGGTTCCCTCCTCCAACTCCCCCCAGTGTCATCGGATCCGGCCCGGATTTAAAGTGAGATGTCTGAGACACGAGGTCATCCTAAATATCAATTTTCATCAAGATCCGATCACCCGTTCGCAAGCTAAAAATACCTCAGGTTTTGACTTCACCCTCCCTCCACTCCCCCCCCCCCCAGATGGTCGAATCGGGGAATTGACGATTTCCTATTTAATCTGGTCGGGTCCCACACATGCCTGTCAATTTCCATCGTCCCAGCACATCAGGCAGCACGGAACTCGCGGGATCACTACAAATTAGGACTTCTACCTCCCCCCCCCAACTCCCCGAAAGTGAGCGGATCCGTTCCGATTATATCAGTCACGTATCTAGGACTT